>VWZY01003038.1:102854-116385 GCA_013399075.1 Chloroceryle aenea
AAAAAACAAAAAAAAAACACTTCATTTGCTCAGTTTGAAATTGTTTCTAAGCTGCAATGCTACTGTGTACACACAGATCCAGCACCTGCAGGATTCCATACAGAACGTTTTCTGGTTTCTCCTAACAAGGATCAGACCTACTTTCTGTTATTTGTATTGCATAAAGTTTGAAAAGGACATAAAGAGGAAAATTACTATTACTATTTATGCCTTATTTTTATATATCCTTGGCTATGAAAAGTCAGAATTTTTTCCCCCTTCTCCATTTCTCTCTTCTCATCTAAGGAATACTATTTTTCAGCCTTAAATGTAAAACATCAAAATATCTTTAAAGTATTACTAGCTTTATAAAAAACATTTGCTAAAATATTAGTCCCAAACTACTTTAATATCCCTTTAAAGAACATTACTTTTTCCAGAGTTTATTTCAATAAAATAAATAAATAAATAGCAGCCTGAAAAGGAATCAAGATTTTTAGTTCATCTCTGTCTATATATAAACAGAGGGAGTGGGGAAAAGTTACTCTGTTTGTTTTAGAAACAACCACAGATAGAGCATTCCAAGGCTGTTCATAAAAGATCTTCTGTGCCTGAAGCACATGGAGCCACCTCTTAACCTTGATAACGGGGTTTGCATACAACAGACTTCAAAGTATCCTCCAAAGTATCAGCTCATGGCACATAACTATTCTCACTTACATTACATGGGACACTCAAAAGGTTTGGCTATGAAAATATACTTTCTTACCCTACTAAACCAAATTATAGGTTCTGCTGTTCTTCCACACAAACTTATCCAATAGATACTAAGATTTCTGAATAAAACCATAGACCAAGCTCATATTTGCTAAAAATAAGAGCATGAAAGTAGTTTGCATCATCCTATCATACACTTCTTGTGTTGATCTAGCAAATGTCGGCTTTTTTCTTGTATTTATTTGTCACTGCCACCTTTCACAGCAGCCTTCTCAATGGAGAAAAGATGATACACAAACACACATGGAGCAGGCACAATTAACTTACACAGTAGATGGTTTCTCAGCTCTGCCAAGTATTAGTTACAAAAGTCTGGGCAGCTAATTTCCTACTGCCTGATTCTGCTGTTTAACTACTTATGGGTTTATTTAAATAAGAAAATAGAGCTTTTTAATTTTGTCTATTTCTGTAGTCTGAATTTATGGGAACAATTTAGCTTTACGTCAAATCCAAACTCAAGTTACAGTTTCAGAGGTCTTTATTCGTACTGCATTTCTCTCTTCAAAAAGCAGATGGAGAAAGACAAAAGCTCTTGAGTGGGAGGAAACAACAGAGAAAGGGAGGAATGTACCAGCTTGCCAAAAATGTGCCACAGCCTTTACAATACAATGTTAATAACTCTGCCTAATGCAAATGCAATAAAGGTCAGCATTTTTTATCCAGAGTCAATCCCTTTTCCTATTACTGGACAAAACTACTGCAGACTTTTTTTTTTTTTTAATGGAATGATTCATTTTACTATTCCTTTAAATTGAAGGGTGCCATCTGAGGTTTCTAACATTTTTCATAAACTGCTTTCAGATGTATGGAACGAAATAATATTTTAAAGACTCTGGTTTGCTGTTTCTGGCTTTATTTCCAAAAGTTTGGACAGCACTTTTCACTAGAAAAGCATTGAAATACAATAGGTTTTTCAACTTCTTTGGAAAAATGAGCATAATGCAAAACTAAACTCCATCTTCCCAAGAGCCACTTTAATAGAAGTTCATATAAACAACTTAAAATAGACTAATTTGAAGCATATCCTATGCACAGTTTGGAGGGAATATAAATCAATTCCTATCTGGTAGAGAGGAAAGGACAAGTTTTGACTTGCACAATTCAGCCATAACCACACTGAAGAAATATTTGATTTTATATCCTGTATTTTCTACTATAACTCCTATGATGTTCAGAAAATAAAATACTTTTAGAAGGAACAGTCCTCAGATTTTGATGTTGACTTCAGGTCTTAGGAGCTCTCGCAACGGCCATACTACCTACTTGGCAAATAAAGTTGTGCTTCTAAGCTCATTTGTAATGCATGGTTTCTTGCACTACTAATTTGAGAATTAATCAGATCATATAGTAAAACAGCAACAAAATCTTTCTTTTCCCCCTCATCAGAAGTCTCCAGACTTCCATAATAAAAATACTTAACAAAGAATGAAGTGCAATCGCTGCTTCTCTCTTAAGCTCCAAGCTTCTGTCACAAGAGCCACCATAATCAAACGAACCTCTATTATCATGATTTCAAGGAAAAGAAGGTGCTTCTAGCTGTGTCCAGCAGAAATTAACATTAGGCTTAATATTGCTTGTTTTGCATTTATGTCTGGGAAGAACAGTATTCAACAGTAAAATCTGCCAAATTCAGAGATAGCTACGATGAGATATTCCTTCTCGCAGTGAATTTGTTTTGATACACGTTACAACAGGTCGAACATAAGATCATGTATACACAAAAAGGAATACAAGCTAAATTTCCATTCTCTCTTGGATTCTAGTTCTGCCAGTAAGAAAGAGAGGGCCGGGTGAATACCTGATGCTGCAAGCGACAGAAGACGTGACCTCAGAATGTGCAGGCAGGGGAAGTGCCAGTGGCAGTCCACTCACCATGGCTCCTCCATGTTTCTCACTGAAGTATTGCCTGCAGTTCAGGTGCCCACATTATAGGAGAAACTTTGTAATATCAGATCCTCATCCCACTCCCACACATCCATGAAAACTGAGTTCTTATACTCAGCTTAATTGCCTTCAGAAATATGTAACAGAAAATTAAGCAACAAGAAGATCATAATCTAAATGACAAAGACTTCAGACTTCTTTTAATCTTTTGCTTTTTTCCTGCTAGATCAAGTCACTGGCATTTGATACTAGACTAGTATTTGTAGCTCACTTTTAGCCACTGGAATAATTTGCCAAGGCATACGAGGAGAATCCAGCATTTGAAGTTTAAAAAATAGTTCAAACAAAACATGGCTTTTCTGCTTTAGGTCTACTTTGTCTAAGCTTTTACCACAGACAGTCACCAAAAGAAACTGCATTCCACCTAATTTGTAACTATAAAATAGTTTGACCTACTAAAAGATTTGCAATTAGACTACATTGGTTTAGTTCAAAATGGTGTCCCTAGGAAATAAAACAAAATGCAGAAAACAGAGACTCAACATAAGCCTTATGTAAACATTGAGAATTTAAACGTGGAGAGGAGTGGATGTCTGCATGACAGAGATGTGATTGGCTGCATTTTAAAGCTGCCACTTTTCTCCCTTAAAAAAAAAAAAAAGAAAAAAAAAAGAGGATAAAAAGCAAAGCTGCTGCAAGGGGAGATCCAGGCTGAGATAACAGGTGTCCAGTCCCTAACACTTCTAGACTGCATGAGCTCACCATTTCAAGTGGTAATCCTTTATATAAGCTAACACACATTGTTTAATTCTTTTCTTTAAGCCCTTCTTAACAAGCATTCTTCTCTTGAGACAAAAATTTCAGTACTACTACTGGCCAAGTTCATTAATGACATCTGTCCAAACACACTTGGAGCTCCTAGATAAGCCCATGTCCTCAACAGGGTACGAGTCCTCACCTCAGTTGAGGAGGGAACTCTGTACCTTATCTTCAGGGGAATTTCATAAAGGCCAACACTTGGGGTGTGCAAAGGGCAAACATGCAGCTAGCTCAAAACCTGTACCCTAACCTGAATCACAAAGTATAAGGGATGGAGTCAGCCATGTAAAATCTTGACAGAATAGTACTCCAGATCCCACAAAACTTCCATTTAAACAGAGCTTTGCCTGTTACTCAAACCCTGGACTAAGACACACTTCACTAAAATTCTAAGCATTTTTCTTTGCTGTTGTTCTGGGTTTTTTTAAGTTTTAGTTACTTGGTGTATACCAGAGACAGAGCAATTTAATTTCAGATGTGCTAAAATACATATTCCACATGACTGAGCTTTATAGAGCTATGGGAATGAATGCTGTGATTTGCTGTTAAAAAACCATTTCTCCTTTTGACTCTAACAGGATGTATGTAAAGGAGATACCACAAGGCAGCTTAGGTTTTTTGTTTTCTCTGGAGAGGGGAAAAAAGTTACAGCAGCTTCTACCTAAAACTGGACAACTACAATCTGGGACTCACTTTTGCAGACTGAAACCATGCAGAGGCAGACTCGTGACTGCGGATGAAGGCGGTAAAGGCAGGCTGAGCTTAGCGTACCCACCACCCCCTGCAGCAAAGCCCAGGGCCCACACAAGCAGAGACAGCCCAAGTCCAAGGGGCTGCAGAGCTACCTCACAACCTCCATCTTTCTTGGGGGAAATTTGTAAATGACAGGAATTGTTTCAGTAGACCTATATAAAATATTGGGAGTCAAATGGTAAATGCTAAATTGTCTTCACTTATCTAGTTTGTGACTGTACTAACACCAACAGTTTTTCTTAATACCAGCAGTTTTTCTACTAGGTAGACTTCGCAGGCTAAGTTTTTAAAACACATTACTCCCATTATAATAAACTACATTTCACAATTTCTTTTGGACTTCTGCAACTTTCTCCACCAGTTATCAGAGCAAACCTGTGAAAGACTTGAACACTATACCTTTTCAAAGTAGCCGATGTCTGCCTTCATTAAGATCATTAATGAAGAAAAGCAGAAAAGATTGCTTCGATACAGACTTACATGAACACTTGGTATTTTTTATTGTTTAATTAACAATTATTAAGCCTTATATTGGTCCTGCTTCATTTGCATACATTTCAAGATCGCCCAGCTTAAAGTGAAGGAAACATGAGAAATTCAGCTTTTTCACACCTAAATGGCCTTCAGGTTTAAGAGCACAATAGAAGAGGTAATTAATAAATACAACCAGTTTCACACCTTACTGGAGAGTTGTGTCTCAGCTACCTTTACACAGAGATGTTTCTGGGAAGAACAATCTGCCTCTGAAACGCAGTTACTCCAAAAGCAAAGAGAACCTCCACTGAAAGTCTGCATGTTTCAGACTCAAATTCTACTGATAAATTTACCTCTTGCTCAACACCTTTTGCCAGCAGGGCTAGATGGAAGGACACCAAATACCAAACTGTTTCACTATCAGCACACCACCAAATTTTCAGGCATATACATTCTTTTCAATACCACTATTATTTTAAGTTCTATTTTGTGACTAAAAGTTGTACTAAGAATAGCACAGAAGATTAATACAAAGCTTATCTAAAGATGGAGGCTTCATATTTGTTTGGTAGCAGTATTAAGACAAATAATGACCTCTCAAATCCTCTTACTCATCCAAAAAGCAAGCCTTTTTCTTAGAAGTTGATGTTACCAGTTGTGAATAGGCTAACTCGACTATTGGCTCCCATTCAGCCTCCTATTGTCAGCATTAAAAAACTACCAGTTGGCACCTGAGGCTAATACTGCCATTGTCCCAGTTAGAGTTGAGGCTCAGTAGAAGAGGAGAAAGGCAAGGGNCTACTGCTACCAACTGACACAATATTCTCTTAGTTAGCAAGCAGGTTGAAATTACCTGTAGAAGGATTCCTACACACAAGGCTTCATAATTTTAAGCTCTGTAAATTGAAAAACATTACACATTTTCAGTCATTGTTATTTTCCAGCTTACTCAGCATTTAAGAATTATGTTGTCTGCTTCAGTGGATATATCTTCACTCTCAGCAAAGACAGTCACAGATTTCTGGGTATTTAAGTATATGTATTTTAACACAAATTCTAATGGTTAGGTTAATCACAAATGCTACTACATTTATGAGCCTGAAAAGCTTCAGTTGGCATGACTGAACTAATTGCAAAACAGAATTACAGACTTGTGACTTATCATAACTGTGAGATCCTTTCCTCACTTCCATATCCAGAACTGATTTTAAAAGAATGATGGCAGACGTTGTGGCTCCAGCATCCATATATGTTAAACAAAACAAAACAAACAAAACAAACAAACAAACAGAATAAAAAGAAAATAAAGAAAAAATAAACCACAGAGAAGCTTTACAAGTCACCTCATTTAAGTAGAAAGTCCTCACTGTGTATTTACAACCTTTAATTACTTAATTTCTTGGGGGTGTTTTTGTTTGGCTTTGGTTTTTGGCTTTTTTTTTTACTCCTTATTGTTTAAGTGTCTTTTGAACACAGTCTTGTTTTCAGCAATTAATGCATTTTTTAACTCTTGAAAATGGGGCAGGGGGCATCAAACTTAAGACCATGGGAGGAAGAAAAATCTTTTCTTATACATGTGCCTCCTCCAGGATCCTTGTTCATGCTAACCTAGTGTGGGACCCAAGCACCACAAGGCAGAACATACCTCAGATAGCAAGAGTTTTAAAGCAACACGTTCCCCTGCTCACATTGCCAGCACTTCTCTGGTGCAGACACTGTTATCTCTCTGCTAATAAAATGAAACCACCTCACTGGAAAATAGCAGTGCACCGAGTCCCTCCGTGCTTTCGCAGGACAATCTTCACTTGCAGTTTAGTCAGAGGCCAGATCCTACAGCGATCATTCTGAAACCTGCACCTGATCTTCAACCCACAGCAGTGGCAGCAAGTCCTCCTAAAGCACTTGTGGGACTGAGAAGGAGTCCCTGCAAAGGGACAAGAGCTGGAAACTTAATCCAGGTAAAAGCTTCCTCTTAAGCTTTGCCTGTTCTGAGCAAGCTTGCCTCTAACAGAGACGCAGGAAATGTTGTTTCATCTACTCAGTATGAAAATGTGTCTTTCCAGGATAAGATCTGACCTTTCAGGTTTTCCAAAAGTTCTAAGCTTTTAATCTTTCCCACTTGAAGAATAATGAGAAACCAGGTTTCACAAGAAGAAAATTAATTTTTATTCATGATCAAGCTTTAGTAAATGAGTAGAGGAAAAAAAAAAAAAAACACAACAAAAAACAACCCAGCCAAACCATGCAACCCAAAACCTTTCAGTATCAACTTTAAAAAGGTGGACCTCATCCAGACTATTTCAGAATCAAACAAAAACTGCTCTCCAAAAGCCTCACACAATGTTTCCACTAATACACATTCTCACTGGGAAGACTCCCAGCTTTTTTCGTAGTTCAATTTCTGCTAAACTCTTCACTTTGAAATGAACCTACTCTTACATCAAAAAGTTTGTCTGAGAGAAGTCACATCAGAACAGTTGCAAAGTCAGAATTTGAACTGCCATCAGTATTAAGCAAGTTGGGGAAACCTAGCTGGACTGAAAGCAACCCACCGAAGGCAACTAATCATTACTATAATTTAAGAAAATTAAACGAGTTGCCTAAGTAATCATTTCAGGAGTGAGGATGTCAGCAAATAACTTGGATTATCAATCACTTTCATTACCCTAACACCACCTTTGTATTAAACAGTGCTCAAAGGCTTCGATTATTTATAGTTTTCCTCAGGCTCAGACTTCAGCTATCTTCTCAAGGTATCTCTGTGGAACTACCTCCACGCCTAAGCATGAGGCTCACGCTTCACTTACAGGCAGCCTCCTCTAACACCTATTAGCAGAACCCTATGCCCTTGTCCAAGCTATTTCACAAAGATGGAGGCATCAAGGAATTTTTAAAAAAATAAAATAATAAAACCAAAAATAATTTTCGCAAAAGTTGCTTGCCTAATTCTGGAATCATTCTGATCTTCATCTCCTGCAAAACAGGGACGAGATCTCTGAATCTGCTTTGCTTGGAACAGGTAACGCCCCTGAATGCCTGTCTACACACTGAGATTTATAGATTACTAGAACAACTGGTAGAGCTTTTCTAGAAACACCAGAACACCCATTTGTGACAACAACGTCATACAAATAATGCCTCATTGTTTTAGGCATAAAAATAAGATTTTATCCAACACATGCATATTATTTGGATCACCTTTATGACATTAACACACAGGAGACCTGACAGCTCCATGTGGCAAGAAGAGCCAAGTCACAGTTGTGCCACAGCAAAGAGGCTGTCCATTTGGTGCCACACACCAGAATGGAGCAGCGAGAAAAAACCACACATTTCTCAAAACTGACCATTCCTACTACAGCTCAAGCCCAAAT
The DNA here is from genome assembly GCA_013399075.1 of Chloroceryle aenea. Classification (NCBI taxonomy): domain Eukaryota; kingdom Metazoa; phylum Chordata; class Aves; order Coraciiformes; family Cerylidae; genus Chloroceryle; species Chloroceryle aenea. The sequence continues at coordinate 110,915 of VWZY01003038.1, forward strand.
CATGTCCTGTGAGTGAATTACTAACAGATTTCAAAAAGCAAGGACTAGGAATATATTACAGAGTTTAAACAGCAAAAGCACCTGCACTTCACAATGGCACACACAGTTCTACATCCAGTACAAAAAACAGGATCTACAACAGTTATGTTGGGAAGCTTTGGGCAAAACCAGACTCCTTTTAATAAAATCAAAGCATATATAATCCCATTAAGATTTTTGTAGATCAGCTGTCCTCAACACAGAGCTAAATAAACTGGGAAGCCACATTTCAGACTCTGCTGTTTACTGCCTACTTTAAGTCAGATTTGCATGCAGCAATGATCAATCACCACTCTTTTTATTTAAAAAGAGACTACAGACTGACAAGAGTCAGAAAGTTCCACAGAAATATTAACGCATGGCTGAGTAAATACAGCAAATCAGGAAAGCAGATCAAAGTGTACTGAATATTCAGTTTCTTCTCCTAAGTTATACGTAACATGTAAGTTTACTTCAAAATAACTTTTAAAAACAGTGATTACTTGGCATTTAGCATCACAAATTATTACAGAAAAGTTGGCTGGAGCAGACTGAAATTAAACACTTCCCTCTACCCAAATAAATTTTACTGAGTCTATAATCATAGAGCATTTCTTTCATGGCTAAAATTCTTTAGCTCTCCCATAAATACAAGGTGTTTACCTCACTAATAACTGGTCCATGTGATGAATTTTCAAGCTTAATTGAGCTAAGCTATACTTCAAGTTTCCTTGCACAGGCTATTTAAAATAAATCTTTTTATTTTTTCCCCCTCCCAGAAATTCTGTATTTTTGGCAGACCTTGTTTTGAGACTAACAGCCTGATGATACCTGTCCAGATGTGGGTGCTTGGTACTGCTACATCCTTTTGCTAGAAAGGTAAGTGGTAGTTTAACAATAAAGGTATCAACTTGGTATTTCAGTAACTCAAAACATGGTAAAAGAACAACTATGTTGCAGCTACAGCCTGCAACAGGTTAGCTACAGTAAATAAACAGTTCCATACCATTGTTAGTTCACTTGTAAGTGAAATACAGATGTTTACAGATTGTACTGAACAGTCGGGGCAAGCACCTGCACCTGCATTCCCTGGTGCCTCAGGGTCTCAAGCATAGAAATGAAAAGTTTGATGCAACCTTTCTGAAAGCAAGAGATGATTAAATGAAGCAATTTCAGAAGCTAACACATAAATGCTTATTTCCACTAGAGCATCTGTCTCAAAAAAAGTGAATGCTCAGAGCTCTCAATATATAAAGAGGTGGCTCCCAAAATAAATAAGGTTTCCTAGGCAGACTATGCAGACAAAAAGTTTCTCTTCCTTCCCCTGAGAGGCAGAAAGAGCAGCAGTCAGCAATGGGGCAAGATGAAAAACAACAGTGAGGCCCCACAAGCAATAACCTCCTTCCTCTCACAGCCTAAAGTTTGCGATTGCTTAAGGTTTTTCGTAACTTTAGTTCTCCAATGCACCTGTTCTCATGCAAGCCCAGCACTTGTTCCCTCTAGTCATGGCTACACAGCTCAGCCACCCAGAAGGTCTCCTTGAAGTTGCTACCTCCTCACCACTACCCACCTAACACCAACCTACCTGCCATTTGACCAAATAGCCCTCATTCGAAGCAAAAAACCCACACATACCAAGTAGAAATGTTATACCCATATGCTAAGCAGAAAAAAAATAGTGCCCCACAGTCCCCAAGTCACCACAACTTCCACTATCCTCCTTCAGAAGAGGGTCCTGACAACTGGGCTGGAAAGCCATCCTTCCCCTTGGCCCACCTCTCTACTCCAGTGCCTCTTTTATTACCTTTTTTGGAACATCTTCAAAATGATAACATAAAACACTTCCCCCTCATAAAAAGCTGAAACGCTGTACTTTTCCTTTTTTTTGTTTACTACTTTGTGCAACTTCCCTCCCCCAAAGATACAAACAACTTTTTTGCTCTCCTAATGTCTCAAAAATCATCAGCATACCACTTCCACATGGAAATGTGAGCCAAGTTTAACTAGCTGCAAATTATCTTCCCGGTTCCCCGCAGTGGAAAACCTAAACTGATGTAAATTACAAACACTTCACATTTAAGACCAGGTTGCAGGAGGTGGTTGTACCAATTGGCCTGTTGCTCCTCCTAGTTCCCATTCTCCCTTACACCATACACTGGCATTTGCCAGACCACTTGGAGACAATTCATCTCATCACAGCAACAGCAAATACTCACGTTTGCTGCTTTCATTGAATGGTTATGATTTACAAAACAGTCAAGCACAAAAGACACAGCAGGAGCACAGGATGGGCAAGGAGACCAGTTCTTCCAGAGGCAGCAGTCAGGTTAAGAATTCATAAGATATGCAGGGCCACCCTTAGTATTGTCACTGCTAGGATGAAAAACACTTGTTAGTGAACAGGGCTTGCTTGGGAAATACATTTTTACGCTTACAGCTCACACCCTGGGCTGTTTCTCTGAATATGGTAACACTGCCTAGAGGCACATCTGCCAACTCCTACAGTGGTATTTTACAAGTAATGACCCACGAACCACAGAAATGTTTTAAACTTCCAAAGAGGCTTACAACTATAAATCCCAAAGGTCATGAGCATCTTGCAGCTTAAGAGTGCGGCACCTTAACTCAAGAAAATAAGATGACTCAAGTCTTGTCTCCATGTTTTATTTGCTACATTGAGCACTTTCTTTTCAATGAGATACTTGCACTTGGAGCTTTCCACCAGGCACCACATAGGAGAACCAAAAGAGGATTCACAACCCTGAGTCTGGCTTGCCAAGAACCTAAATTTTGCAACATGAATGTTTAGGCCTTTTGGATTTAACCCCAAATAACCCATCAGCAAATAGATCTATAGACCAAAATAAAAAATAAACCAGGTCTCACAAGTTTTCTTTCCCTAAAAGAACCTGCATCTTTCCCTTTGAAGTTTATATAGGAGAAGGTTAAGGAAAATAAGAAATAAAGAGATGGGATCTATCAAAATAATGGAGAAATTTAAGCACGCTAAACTATTCTGATCACCTTTCAGATAAAGCATAAGTGATATTTCTATTCTCAAAATGATGAGTCATAAAAACATTAAACAGATGTGAAGAACATTCCTAATTTTGCTCTGGACAAGACTGAGAGTAATGAAATATTATAATCTAAACAATAATCACCTCACACATTTTCTACGCATCAGAGCTTAAATGATCCCAACTCCATTAGGAAATTATAATTGTAAGAAAATTATACATATTAATGACAGATCTCTCGGTTAAGTCCTTTACAAATGCTGTTGGGAGTAAAGACTTAAGAGTTCATGTCTCTATAACCCCTTCATCTTCAAGAAAATAAAACCAACTTCTAAATTGCATGGAAAGAAGGAATTGGCATTAAAACCCAGGAACTTCTGTAACCCAGTTCCAAACTTAAAACAGCAGATGGTGAAGTTCCCAAAGTAAACAGAGAATTGGGCAATATGTAATTTAATAGAGTAATGCAGCTTGCTTTAATACCTAAGCCTGAATAAGAGCAATGTCCATACACTCCATACCAGGATTACTGGGGGAACTTCACCTTTTTTGCAGCCTACTGAAGCTAAATAAGTACTCATTCGTGACACTGCATCTATTTTTTTTTGTTTTTAGAAGATGAAAACACCTAATGTGATACTTCTGAGAAGAAACCAAAACAAAACAAAAAAAAAACAAGAAAACCACTAGACCGTTCTTGATACTTCCCTAAACTACTAATTGTCTTCAATCATTATGATTTCCTAAAAGGAGCAAGAGCTAAGTATTACCAGAATTCAACAAACTGCTTTGCTTAGACCTTAAGAGCTAAGTCCCGAATGGAAGGGCTATTCACAGTTCCAAGTAAATAGCCTTTGAAGGGAGGAATTCCCACTGTATTTCACACTGGCAACATTCCCCACTTTCTGACCTAGGCCTGCAGATTTAACCCAGGATTGTATAGACCCTTACCAGCCTTACATTTATAAATGCCACAACACATGGTAAATCGAGGAAAGTGCAGTGTGAAAAACACAATTTTCGGCCATGAACTGCTGGTGACATCCACAAATGCTGTAAAGTATATCTGAGAGCGAGGCCTGGAAGATGAAATTAATTATAACCTGAATTTCAAAATACTACAATTACAGACATTTTACATCTACCATAGAAGAGCAGTTTGCATGGTTTGGGGGTGATATGATGAAAGACTGGCAGATGCCAATCCTTTTCCACTGAAGAAACTGGGACAGCAATTCAGAGGAGACTGATGTAGTATCTCTGCACAGAACTAGACCGGACGCAATGCCATCTCAAAGAGATGAGTCAACAAATCATTAGCTATTTCATAAAGACAAACATAGTTGCAGCTCATCAGTTCTTATACACGTGATAATGTCTCTCAGCAGAAAGATGCACATTTGAAAGTTTAAAGACAGTCTTTGAAAGCAGAAAGGCAACTTATGCACAATTTACCTAGACCAAGCACTGAAGCAGTAAACTGAACAATAAGCAATCATTTCTGTAAAAGGCACATTAAGAAGACCAGAGTAAGCATGTTTGGAAATTTTCATACCTAACTGGACCCAGAGACAATGTGTGAAGGGGAACAAAAAAACCAACCCCATATCCTAGCTTCATTTAAAAAACATAATTAAAGAAAAAAATCTATTCTTTGTAGAAAAAATGAAGGAAGGAAGAAAAAATGGGACTACTTTTTTTCCTAAGGTAACATCATCCGCAAGATAAACTGTATCTTCACAATCACCTCATTACTTATTTTAGCATTTGCCTATGTTTTTCCCACAACGATTGGCTGCATTTCCCACTTGATCTAATGCTTAAGAAACAAGACATCCATCCATTTCCTGCTCTTTACTTGCGATTAGAGGGCTGCAGAAACCCCTACTTCTAGGGGCATTACACAAGGGGACAGAACTAAGTCTGGCCACTGGATTGTGATACGCTAGATGGGGAGTAAGAGCTGAAGTAACGAGCAGAACCCAGTTGGTTCAGATAACATCTTGCCGTCTACCAGAAGCAGAGAGCCAGACAATGTGGCAGCAGTCAGGAGAGCTACCATCACTGATGGATTTCAGGTGTGTTCTCATCTCTGAAACCAACCTTCTACAGCAAGACAATCAGCAGTTGACTGCTCACAAAACCACAGCTACAGATGCCCCTCAGCTGAGCCATCAGCACCTGTGCCACCTGTGCCACATTATCAGCAGCCTTTCTCCTACCCCGAGGTCACTTACGTATCTAGATGAACACCAGGGAAATTGCTCCTGAAAGCATAATCTTCACCTCAGGTGGGATCATTTAAGAGTGAGGGAGGCAAGCAGGCAGGACCACTTCCAAAATTTACTAGCTCATAGCTTCATTAGCCATATGCACCGGATCAGTGTCACTTCCTTTTAGCAACAGCACAGCCCCACTGCTCTTCCCCCCTCC
>VWZY01003038.1:134752-145852 GCA_013399075.1 Chloroceryle aenea
CCTGGCCCCAGGGAGGCAGAACTTCCCAATGGTGTGGGTCTGACCAGCACACGGGTCCTTCCAAGTTCCTCTCAGGAGTCACCAACTACAATTACCCTCCTTTTTTTTTGTTGTTAGAGATGGTCTTAATGTGTGGGGGAGACCAACTTAGCTTGTGCCATTCCCCTGATGGACCTTCATTTCGCATCATTTGTTTGTCCCTCAATTTCCAGAGCCCCCTATCTGTTGCGCAAGGGCAACTGGGGAAGTGAGGGAGGCCAGGAGGGGATTCTCCTGCCTTGCCGAGCAGGGACCTGTTTCCCTTCTCCCTCATTTCTTAAGTTCCTTTTTTTTACCTGGTAACAAGGAAGGAAAGGCTTCTCTCCCTCTAATGGAGCCCCCACCTGCTGCCCTGTCCTCAAGGATGGTAGNGCCTGACTCCACCAGTCTATCTCCCTTTCACATTCCCTTATTGTTCTCTGCCTTTCACCTCCTCCTTTAGCTCAGCCACCAGGCTGAGCAGACCATTCACCCGGTCCCAGCAGACAGGGGTGTTATCCCCGTCACTCTCCGCTGGCAGTGCCAGGCTCCAGCATTCCTTGCAGCCGGAGGCCTGGACACCTGCGTGCTTCTGCAGGGCCTCTGTCTGAGTCACCAACATTTTTTCTGGCAGGAGCTTCTGTCCGGCTCGCAACCATCTCCCCTCCCGCACCCGGCCTCTTGTTCCGGCGCGCTGGTCGCGATCTGACCGCTGCTTCCGTTTCGCGGCTTCTCCCGGAACGCCCCAGCTACGTCATCCTCACGGTCTCTCGCGCGAGACTTGCCGAATCCTGGCGGGTCTCTCTTTTCCCCGAGCTTCCCTGGCTTAGGGAACCCCCTGCCCACCTCAGAAACCTCAAAAACGGGAAGAAAAAAAACCCCAGCGCTTCGGCACGGGGTTTACCGGTGCCGACGCCGCTGTCTCGCTGGTCGCGGTCTCGATTACTGGTCCTTTTAAGGCAAATGGGGCACCCCTTAACAAGGGGGTTTTCAAGATGGTTTCAAGGAGTTTCTTATAAGACCCTTAGGAGGTGTGTGAAAGCACACCTGGCTGTGTGAGCAGCTCTAGTGAACACTGCCAAGCCTCAGATGATACTCTTTTCTGCAACGCTGTTTTAGCATCGCGGGCAGCAGGGGAGGGATATTCTGTCTCTAAGGCTCCTGAAGGCATGCCCACAAGGAGCAGGCACTCCTTGAGCTGCTGATTCATCGGGGTTTTGCGAGATGACACCCATGCACTCTTAATTGTTTAGGATTCGGCGTATGCTATCTCCTCCAGAGTCCCATACTTTCAGCAGCTGGTGCACCAGCGTTTCCCCCCTTTTTGCCCATAGGCTTTTTCTACATCTTGAAACTTGGGCTGGGTAAAACCGCACTCTGAGAGTGTGATGAGATGCCCCTGGGGGCCCCTTTGCTTTGTAAGTCGCTGGTGGCTCTGTCTTGAACTAGGGAGCCCAGAACTGGACACAGTATTCCAGATGTGGCTAGGGCAAAGTAGAGGGGAAGAAGAACCTCCCTTGACCTGCTGGCCACACTCTTCTTAAAGCACCCCAGAACCATAAGCACTCACAGCACCGGTGGCCACACCACAGGTGCTTGCGCCACGGACAGCTCTCTGTCAGGCTGGGGGTCTGTGATGCAGAGCTGCGCCAGGAGCTCGCACAGCTCTTTCTTCATTGGCTGTAAGCATCCACATGCCCATTCCAAGCAAGTTAATACAACCAAAGACAAAACAAGACAGACTTGTGAGGGCCAGCCAAGCACAGAGTTTTTCTTCTTTGTTCTTTCTCCAGAACTGCTCACTGAGACCTGCTGACTGTACCAAATGTTTTGCACTAGGAGGTGCTGGTTCATAATGATCCCAGTATGAAAGGCACTCGTGTTCTGTAAGGTATAGTTAAAAATAATGGGGTTTAGAGCTGGCACTCTAAGAATAGAATAGCAGAGATAATCTTACATCCTTTTAGATGCTGGGAACCCTGAGCCGTGTAGCATGTAACACGACTCCAACCCACATACAGACGTGGTCCATAGCAGAGATTCGCCCCTTTTGCTCTTTCAAGTTATTGTAAGATTTTTGTAGAACGAAACGAGTCTACTGTTTGCATAAGAACATCTTGCTGCACTGTTAAATAAGGGCAGAGCCATGCAGGTGGTGTAATTGCAGGTGCTGGTGGGAGCTGCCTTCAGGCTTCTCTGTAAGGTAGAGCTGGTTGAGTTCCTCCTGCAGCCAGGGATCTGTGTAGCACATCGCAGGCCTGAAGGCCACAACATACATACAGCGCAGGCCTCGGCATGCTTGGGTTCCCTCTGTTCGTTAACTGCTCCATGTACAATGGACTTCCCTTGAGGATCACTACACTGACTTCCTCTGAGAAAAATGGTGAGATGCAAAACATGCTATAGGCTTTCAGACCTAGTGACAAATTTGATCTCTCTGTTTTGGAGTAAGAAAGCAATTTATCTGCTTCATGCTTTGTTCCCTATCCTGGCAGAATGGGGAAGGGAGAATAATTGGAACTTCTGTTCAGGTAAAACCTGATGGGTTGAGATAAGGAGAGTTTAATAGGACAAAATAAGGAAAGAATATGTAATAATAAAAGTAATAAAAGGATGTATAAAGCGAGTGATGCACAATGTAATTGCTCCCCACCCAGAAACAATTCTAAGCCTGTTTCTCAGTAGTGATCCCTCATGCCACTGAGCATGAAGTCATATGGTATTGAATATCCCCTGGGCTAGTCCAGGTCAGCTGTTCTGGCTGTGCCCTCTCCCACTGTGAACATTAACTCTTTCCCAGCCTATTCTGGGAGCACTGCCCGTGTTGGTCAGGGTGCAAGGTGTCAGATGGGACATGGGAGGGGGGTGCATGCCCGGAGCTAATACAGCAAAAACCCTGAAGGCTGCCATCACCCCTATGTATGCTGTGCAATCTCTCAGTGTACCTGAATGTCCCCACTGGTTACCTTCAGCTGCAGCCCAGCTAGGAAGTTGTGCTGAAATTTGCCTTGGGTGGTATTCAGCTCAGCATTAGCTGCCTGAGTCTTGAACATAACCTTTGAAATCTTGGGAAGGCTCCTCTTCTTGACAGGCACTTTCTCTTCATGACTGGGCAGGCAGATCCTTTCTGCAAAGGCGTTTTCTTAATCACAATGGAAAAATGCTTGCATTTGCAAAGAAAGCAAATGCTAGACATATTCTCCTCCCCTTTCCACACTTCGCCAGGAGCAAGGAGTCCATTTTGAGACAGACAGCCATCTAAGATGGGGGATAAGGCAGCATAAGACTCATTCAGAGGACCAGGATGATGCCTGGCAAGAGATCTGGTGAGCTATTCTAAAGCTGTTCTGCCTCACCAGCAAGGACACCCAGGTCTGAAGGACCTGAGCTGACAGATGTCTTTTTCATTTATTGTATTAATATTGTTCATACCTGCACCACCATAACCCAAATAACATGGTTTGATTTACCTACAACTCTGAGTAGAATTGGATTAACATTGTTGGTAATTTCCCTGATCTTTTTTTTTGATCAGGCATTGAGAAAAGGCATAGATTTTGAATTGATCTTAATTGAACAGATCATACACAATGAGCTCATTTATCTCACTGGTGTCTTGTGAACTTTAAATAAATTTCTGTACTTTCCATATAACTGTGGTCTCCCCATGTGTCCACCATCTTCAGCCCATACTTTAAAGCAACCTCCATCAGTTTTGCCTTTTGGTGCAGAGGTTTCACCTCATTCACAGTGCATGTCTCATCACAAATAGAAACATCTCATTATTGCTGAACTGCAAGAACTGTTTCTGGTTAAGAGCTCTTAGGCTGCTATAAGATAGATCCTCTCACTGCAGAGCTGTGTCTTCTGTGTATTGGCCTCACCTCTACTCTGGAAGGATGTGCTTTGGCTGGTAACTTCCACTTTTGGCCCACATATGGTCTGATCATCCAAGAAGCTGTTCTGCAGCCTTCTCTCACGGGATGTATTATGCCTGCTGCTTTGTGTTTGGATTGCGAAATTTATATGAGAGATCAGAACTGATAAAAGAGAATTAGTATCAAATGAAACTCCTAGGCCCTTCCCTACCCAGGATATTTTGTAATCCATGCTCTGAACCAGTCCAGCCAAAACCAGTGGGCCTGCCCTAGTGCAGGCAAGGCTCATAGTGTAGGCAAGAAGAGCAGGTGACACGAGCAGGAGGGAGGAGTGACAGGAGCCTTAGGGCAGACCATGGCCAAACCAGGTGCCATCATTTGACAAAAGTTTAAGACTGCAAAGTTTGTGGAGATGTCAGGAGCACAGCACCAAGCTCTCGAGGCTGTCTCTCCCCTGAGATGTTCCCAGGCCACAGTTCCATGCACCCACCCCAGCACAGGGTAGCACCATCCCGTCTTCAGATGCCTCCACTGTGTGAGGTGGGATCCCATCCCATATGTGCCTCTGCAGAATATCTTCCCTTGGGGAAAGATGGGACCCAAGTGCCAAATAGGCTCCCTCATTAGGATTCTGGGGAGAGGGGGCCTGCAGAATCTGGGGCAGAGGGGAGTAGACAGGGTCTCTGTGCTAGACCTTGTCATGCTGCATCATGACTGTCCTCATGCCTACAGCTGGCCTGAAGTGGAGAAGATTGCAGACTCCTGAGCTGGGGACAAGTGGGACATTCCATCTCCTCCAGCACAGCAGTGGCTCCATGACCCTGGGTGAGTCAGTTCATCCTAAAGAGCTCCCAGACTGTGGAGCAAATTCATCACAAATGGAAACATCTCTGATCTCTGTGGAAATGTGTAAAAGCTGCTGCCACCTGGAGATGCTCCCACAATGCCAGGGGTTTGCCTGTGTTGATCCTGCCCTGATGTAGGTGCTAGCACAGTGTCTCCAGGCACCCTTGATGTCTCCCAGCACAGAACGGGCCCACACAGATCCTGCCCCCATTCCCCTCCCCTTGCCCATGTGTGGGTGGCTGCATTTGTGGAATAAGCCTCAGCTTGAAAGCAGACACAGAGTGAAGGCAACAGCAACTCAGGAGCTACGTGGCANGCCCTGGCCGCGGCCCCACGCCTGCAGCCCCGCGGCACCGCAGTCCGGCGTGGACCCCCCAGATGGCCTCTGCTCGCGGCCTTTCCTCCGTGGTCCCCTCCATCCGCCTCTCGCCCGCCGCCCGCAGCCTCTTCGATGAGCCGCTGGCCATCTCCGTGCAGGGACTCGACCCGTGGCAGAAGGTCACACTGCGGACGTCCTTGCGGGACGAGGCGGGCGAGCTCTTCCAGGCCTGCGCCCGATACCAAGCGGGCGAAGACGGGGAGCTGGACCTTGCCCGCTGCCCCGCGCTGCCGGGAGGCAGCTTCTCCGGCCTGGAGCCCATGGGGCCGCTCTGGGCTTTGCAGCCCCAGAAGCCCTTCAGGCGGCTGGTGAAGCGGGATGTGCAGAGCCCCTTCCTCCTGCAGCTGGAGGTGTTTGAAGGCCACGGGGATGCCCCTGGGCAGCTCCTGGCACAGGCACAGCACGAGAGGGTGTTCCTGCGGGACGGGGTGCGGAGAGTCCCGGTGCGAGAGGGGAGGATCCGGGCGACGCTTTTCCTACCCCCTGGTGAGTACCGGCCGAGCAGGGCTCCTTCCCTCGCGGTTGCTGCCTCCGCTCTCCGCCCTGTGCTCCCAGGCCCGCAGTCTGACCGCCTCCAGACCTGCCCTGAGCCCGGTGCCAGGCAGAGGACAACGGGAAGCTGGACGTCGCCAGCTGGCACTGGGGACTCTTCAAAGTGCGGCTTGATCAGCCCGAGCAGCTTTCATCTGCTGTCTACGCTTCCCATGTAGCAACAGCTACATGGGCTAAAACAGATGTGAGGGTTTTGTATTGACTCATACTGGACACGAAGGCATTGATCACAGTATCTTTTCTGTTTCCCAATGCCATGGGAGGTGGAGTCAGCCAGTCTTCAAGGTACCTTTTCTCTACCTGGCTGTTTTCCAGGGAATTCAGCCAGTAATTCTTTGGGTAAGTTGAGTGGGTTGCTTTTCATGAGTCTGGAGTCCTGAGACTGCTGCTTCCCTTCTGAGCCCAAGCTGCCTTTTGCTGCCACATTTGTCCTCAGTTCTTCCCCTTTTGTGAGCAGAAGATCAAGTAAAGCATTAGACAGTTTTACGCTTACAGTATTTTTGTCAGAAAAACATTGAGAGAGTCAGTGAGGTTTTCAGAATGCTCTGTTGTCCTCCCAGCAGCTCCCCAGACTTCTGCTAATTGTCTGTAGGAAGCCTCATCTCATGGCTTCTTTTGGTTGAGTGTTCTGTAGCAGTCACACCACCACCACATTCCAGCCTTCCTTCCCACTCTGACCCACAGACTTTCACCAACAATACCTCTGGAACCCCATGTACTTGAGGAGCTCCTCTACATGGCATGTGCCTTCCCCTTCCCGCTTTCTTCCCTGTTCCTGGCGACTCCTCCGTGATCATGTGAAAAATACAGTGTTGCCCCAGCCAGTGTCCCAGACTCTGATTCCACTGTAGCCCTGTGGCTGGAGGTGAATTTCTGGTTCTTGTTTGTTGCTCAAGTTCTTTGTGTTAGTCTGCAGATACCTGAAGGGAGCCTCACCCTCCATTCTGAGCAGGAAAGGGATTCTCCTGTTTGGCCTCCTCCTTTTCATTCTTTGTTATGAGTTTGCAGCAATCCCTGTAGGTTCTTTATAAGCATTGATAAGATCCTCTCTCAGTCTTCTCCAAAATAAAGAGCCCCAGGTCTCTCAGTATTTCCCTGTAAGAGAAGTGCTCCAATACCCTAAACATCTTTGTAGCCCTCCGTTGGACTCACTCCAGTAGCTCCCTGACTCTCTTGAACTGGGGAGCCCAGAACCGGACACAGTACTCCAGAAGTGGTCTCACTAGGGCAGAGTAGGTATTTGTCCCCTGAGGAACGTACTGTAAGCTTCCCTCACCATCAGAGATGAGATTTTTTGGATCAGTCTTCTGAGAAATGCACTGGGAAGAAACCTCCTGGGTATTTTTGAAGCAGAGCTTGATAACTTTGCAGTGAATTTATATACTCTAGAGAACTAGTTGTGACTGTTGAAGGATCCCTTCCAGCCATGTCTTCCCTGATGTTATCCAAAACATTAGCAGGACTGCTAGTTTGTGCTGTCCTGTTTAATCTTGAAGCATACCCTGAAAACTGGCATAGTAATTTAGGACCCTTAATACCATTCTGCTGCTCTATGTTTTGTTTTTTTTTTCTTTTGTAAAAAGATACATTCCTAGGCCCATGGGTTTGATACATAAAAGTGGGTTAATATATAAAAGTGGGTTGTGTCCTGTTATGTGGTCTCTTGCAGGAAATGGCCCCTTTCCAGGAATTATTGACTTGTATGGAACTGGAGGAGGACTCCCTGAATACAGGGCATGTCTGCTGGCCAACTGTGGCTTTGCTGTGTTGGCTCTGGCTTACTACGGCTATGAAGACCTTCCCAAAGAGATGAAGGAATTCCACCTGGAGTATTTTGAAGAAGCTGTAAACTATATGTTACAACATACCCAGGTTGGTTTGTTCACTGACACTCTCTCACTAGAGGGAACTGTGATTAGTCAGGTCCTGTCAGACTGCAGATAGGGCAGAGCTGCTGTACTTAAAATAGCATCTCCCTTTAAGTTGGCCGTAATTAATTTGATTAATATGTTTAACTCCCATTACAGAGTTGACTGGCAGATTATTCCAGTTCTTCCTTTTGAACTGGACAGGTGACACAGTCACACATAGGTGACATACTGGTAATTTCTGCTTCATCCAACCCAGTGTCATAACTAGAGGACTCATTGTCTGGAGACTTACTGGAATTCCAGCAGGGCTTTTAGGTTTATGCTCCGTAGAATGTCTCTCAGAACTAAAAGCCCTTTTCAGCCATGGAGCACATGATCCAGATCACATGATCTGTGATCCAGATCATGAGGAAGTCCACCAGTACATGTTTGTTGCTGTGTATTCTGTAAGCTGTTCAAACAGCAATATTTGGAATGATTTTGTGAGTGTGGGTTTTTAGTGCCTAGTTGTGAACTTGGGGGTCCTTCTAAACTGACACCTCTTGGAAGAGAACCCTGCTCAGTTCTTCATCTTATTCCAAGTAGCTATGTATGACAGTAACTAGAATTGCACAAGGCAACACTTGGTTTCTCTGGAGAACTCAAATACCTTCTTCAACCTCAGAAAGTTGAGTAGTTGTTAAAGGTCTTGCTTTCTTTCCTATTGCCCTAACCCTAACTGCTTGTGCCACCTCTCTGCCCAAAACTCTCTGAATATTGCTTCCCCCCTGCCTTTTTTCCCCCCAAGAGCAGTACCATTTAGCACCTCCACTGATAGCCTCACCATGGTTTTAACATGTTGCAAAGTTTCAGCCATATTTTCTAATTTCCCACTTCCCATGCCTCAAAGTTGGTGTGTTTGGAGTCGATTACACTGGTGATATGGTAGAAAAAGTATTAAATTTTCATGCTGTCTCAGAACCTTTTTACCCTGAGGGCCTTTGGGTATTGGAGACATTGTGATATTGGCCAACTTTCTTCCAGGATCCTTAGAAGATTTCAGCACCCTGTAAGATCATTTATCTTCCTATTCCAGTTAATTTGCCTGTGGAAAAGAGAATGAAAGTAACTTACTCTAGGTTGACTCCTGAGGACTGTATAATTTGCTTAGAAAAATGTTATTAATGGGTTTCTTTTTTAAGATACATTTTAATGAGTAAGCTACCTCAGAATACTTCCTTTTCACTGTGAGATAGACAGGGAGCCTATCAGAGAAATGGGAGAGCAGCTCATGGTCTGCTACCCCAAGTTAGCTTCTTAGCAGGGGAATCAAAGACAGTGGTTGAATATAAGAAATATGTTACCATAATTGATGACAGTATCACAGTCACTGCTGACTTTGAGCTCTTGGCACTAAAAGCAAGCATTTCTAGAAGAGGCCTCCCCTGCCCCTTCCCTCTTCTGCCCTGAACTGCCTTATAAGTAAATGAATCCGGGGCTGCACATCTGCATGGTTTTTGCATGCACAGCTGTACCCTCTGCATCAGCACTGAGCCTTGGACCTTTGTTATGATGATGCTGCAGTCTCAGCAGGGCTTATGATCATAAATCGTGCATGGAACAGTGTCCCAGGATCCCTCAGATGCGAGTCCTGCACACAGGACCTTGGATACCTTTACCTGAGCTCCAGATTAAGGTCACTGCTGCAAACATGCAACGTTTTAAAGAAGTGGTTCATTGCTTGTGGCTTCTCTCCCCTCCAGGTTAAAGGTCCAGGGATTGGGTTGCTTGGAATCTCAAAAGGGGGTGACCTGTGCATCTCTATGGCCTCCTTCCTAAAGGGCATCACGGCCACTGCCCTTATCAATGGCTCAGTGGCAAATGTGGGCGCAGTGCTCCGCTACAAGGACGTCACCATTCCACCTCTTGGTATCAATATACAACGCATCAAGGTCAACGAGTCTGGGATTGCTGATATTATCGATGTGCTGAACAACCCACTAGAAGGGCCAGACCGACAAAGCTTTATCCCTTTGGAGAAGGCTGAATGTCGCTTCTTGTTCATTGTTGGCCAGGATGATCGCAACTGGAAGAGCGAATTCTTCGCGGTTGAGGGAAGCAAACGTTTGCAAGCTCATGGGAAGGAAAAAGCTGAGATAGTCTGTTATCCTGGAGCAGGACACTACATTGAACCCCCCTTTTTCCCAATGTGTGCAGCCTCAATACACCTGCTAGTTGGCAAGCATGTGGTGTGGGGAGGGGAGCCCAAGGCACACTGCGAGGCACAGATAGATGCTTGGCAGCAGATCCAAACTTTCTTCCACAAACACCTCGCAGGCAAGCCATCTGGAATATCCAATAAGCTGTGATGTGAGTTATGTTACTTTACAGGTGAAGATGCTGGTGTTTCAAGTTTATTTTGTTAAATAGCACTGAATGAGAACAAAGAATGTCAGAGAATAAGCTGTTGGGTTTCTTGGAGTATGATAGTGAGTGAAAGCATGAGAGCTGCTTCCTTTTAACACTCTCTTTAGACCTTGGTTAGAGGTCTCAGCCTCCTCGTGTGTAGTATGGGATTACAAACTGCGGAAAAATGGTGGTAGTAAAGCTGGGTCTGCTTTTAATGTGAATTTAATACCTCCTCCAAGCTGAGTAGGGTGAAAATTTGCCTTAACTACGTCAGAGGAAACATGTAAACATGTTGTATACTATTGCTCTTACCAGAGCCAGCTTTGTGCTCTAGTTTTTCTAATGTTCTCTCCTCTTGCCTCCAGTAATCTTTCTGTTCTCCCTGTGCATTTCCCTCTCCTTTGCTCCTTCCTCTTCTCCCACATCACTGAAATGCATCTGCCTTAACACTTGCTGTCTGATATTAGATTTACCAAACCAGCAACACAGTGCCTGCATCCTCAGGTAGCACATCTCCTTTTATAGACAACCACAGCCCATAGCCTGATCTAACATTCTGGGTATGTTCTGCCATAGAAATGAGGCATTTCTACAATTCTGTGAAGTCATAAGCATGAAGAAACAACAGAATTGGCTTCGTTGGTACTCATGCCTGGATATTGTAGACATCTCCTCCATGGAGGCAGTGATGGAAGTCAGGCTCTTTCCCACTGGGCCCTGCAGGCCTCCAGGCTTCAGGGCCTGGTTTCTCTGAGGGGCAGCAGGGCTTGCTCTCACACCCCGCCCGGGTGCTGTCTGTGAGGTCTGGCACCCAGCTACCAGTTGAGGGGAAAAAGCACTCAATGCTCCATCGTGGGGCGCCGGCGACCTTGCACTGTTGTATAAAAATAAAGTTTTAGCGCGTCAGGGCTCTGCAGACCTGCACTGAGCGCATGTAGTCCAAGCTGCCGTTCATGTGTTACGTGAATTTTGTTGCGTCTTTATGCGTTTTGCATTCACTGCATTCTTTTAATGGATTAGAACGAAACGCTAACCCTTCCCAAAGCCTCGCNGATGAACGCGGCTGCCTCTTCCAGTCGTGCGCGCACTACCGGGCGGACGGCTGCGGCGAGCTGCACCTGGGCACGCACGCCTCGCACGGCGGGGAGTACAACGGCGGTGGGACCAG
>VWZY01003038.1:153451-216747 GCA_013399075.1 Chloroceryle aenea
CGCTGGCTGAGGCGGGGGAGTCGTGGCCCGTTACTGTGCTTTGGGAAGGGGACATTTTTAGGGCTAGCACAAAGCAGTAGGAAGTCTGGGATGGCGTCCTATGGAACCAGAGTCAGTATGTGGTTTTAAGGCAGCAGTTTCTGTGATTGCTGCAGCGATTGGCTTGGTATCTGTTGCTGTGCGATTCTGATTTACTCTAACATACAAATAAATGTTTGGAAATGAAGGTGAAGTGTCACTGTTTTACTTTTTCTTGGGTGCCTGAGCTTTGTAAATACTTTACATGCAGAAAGCATGTTTTTTTGTGGGTTGCTTTTTTTTTTAAATATTTTCTTTTGTTAAAGCTTTTATAGGTTCAAGGATGTTTTTTTTTCCCCGTAAGGTATAGTGTTTCTTGTTCCTGCCATGTCGATGGTGACTTTTCAGGGTGACAATTTCAGCTATTGGTCGGTTGGCATTTTGAGTATTTTAGTAAGAGAACTTTCTTTAGTCTAAGGACCTGTAGGAAATTTTTTAATATGAAGGTAGAGGAACCCTGAAAATAGTCTTCTCAGAGGGACGTTTCCCTTCTCCCCTGGCAGAAGGTACTATGATTTATCTACAGAAGTTTCAAGTGCACTTCAAAGAAAACCCCCACATGTTCTCTTACGAATCCACTGTGCTGATTTTCATATTTCCACCAAATTGGATATTAACACTGGGAGCAACAAGTCAGCAGAGGTCAGGGAAGAAGATGCTCCTTATGCTTATATGGATCACTGTCTTTAAAGTCCAATCTGGTGTTAGGCATGAGTCTGGCATAGAAGCAGGTGCTGGTCATATAAATCTGTTTCTGTCTTCACCGCGGTGACTTGAGGTCACATACACAACACTGTAATGATCGGCTAACATGACTGTGAAAAATACGATGAAGTTCCTGCCCAAAACCCCTGGTTAACTGGAAGCCAGCTGTTTTGGCTGGCACACTGGTAGCTGCTAATTGAGTTTCATGATGTGGTTGCAGTGGGAACCAGGGATGTGATCTGAACAGGAGGAAGTCACTGAAGAGATACTGCAATGGCACAAGTTTGTCAGGTCATCTACAATGAGATTTAGAGTAGCTATCACAAAGTACAAGAAGGATTAAAATGAGTGCCTGTCAGTGTATGGGAGCAGCTGGAACATCTGAGGATGCTCAGAGATGTATGTCTAAAGGAAGGAATACATTGACATCTGAGGTGCCAACTCAGGTCCTGGGTATTGCTGGGTCTTAGTCTGTTGGTTGCAGTTCGGTGGCTGTAGCCATGCTGTTAGATACAGCTGCCTCAGCTGTTGTTATTCACTGTTGGGCCCAGAGTTTCCAGGGGTCTAACGAACTCTGTGCTAAAGCTCTGTGACTGAGGTTGCCTGTAAGATTTGGGTGGAAGTTAACTTTGTTGGTTTTAACTTTTACAGTCTTTTTTTGATACCTGATTACCTGAAAGGCTTCTATCCACATTAGTGCTACACGGAAGAGCAACAGATTCCCAACCTAAAGTCCTTGTGTTTGTGTAGAAAGGAGGCTGTTGATCGGTTTTTCTGAAGGATTGGTCTCTGGAACCTTTTCAGTCTGAAAGACATCTTGGCATATGTTTAATGTTTAGAATATGTCAGAGTTTCTCTAGATACTGTTGTTTTGGATATCATCATGTGGTTTTAATAAGACTCAGATGTGAGGTAGAAAAACTGGAATTAGTGACACTAGAAAGTTGGTCAGTGGCTCAGTCCTTAAAAAGCCTTGTACAACAGCTCTCAGATACTTCCTGACTGAATAATTCATGTTCGCACATCACACGATGTGACTCAACATAACACGATAGGAGAAAACCAAATATAAACATCAGTGTGATGCAAGATGTACCTTATTTTCCTGGAGTGAATCTTATGAGGCTGTATCATTCTGTCTACCCACAGACTCGTTTTCAGACAGGAAGTTGCTTATGCACAATAATAGGAAGTGGGGGGGTTTAAGAGCATTAGACCACATTTTCTGTTCTGTGGAGTAGTTTCTTATGTCTGTGATTTGCATCGAATTTCACCACCAAAGCTAGCAAGCCATATCCCAAACCTGTGCTCCACACAGGGCAGAGAGTAAGATCAGAATGTAAGGGCCTTTCATGAAGCCAATTGAGTGCTTCTGAAAATGCTACCAAGTACTCCAGAAAATAGAATTCCTGGACACAGAGGCTTCCAGCTTTCAGCTGGAAGTAATAGAGGAAAGTAGTAGGAGAGGGTAGACAAGCAGGACAGGGAGTGGAGATAGATCTGCAGTGCACAAACCAACTGAAAATTTGCAACGAATGTTCATTTGAATCTGTTTCACTTTTAGGCAAAAGCAACAACTATCAAGGAAGCTTTAGCGAAATGGGTAAGTACTAGAACAGTACTCTGCTGCTTTGAAGTGCTCTGTGGCTTGGTGTTTGTCTTCAAACTACTTGGAAGAAGTATGTTTGCTTGAAACATTTGCTATAAGAAGATTCACAAAGTAAAAGAATAATTATTATTATTAAAGTATGATGCATTCTGTTGGATTTTCTGCATGTTTTTGTTCAACTGATAGGGCTGGTAAAGATGAGTCTTGTTTTGCTCTCCTGCCTTGTTCTGCTGAATATGCATTGGTAGAAGGCCTGAGGCTATGAAGAGATGTAAAGTTGGAGGTGTTTTATGTTTTAATTACACTCTCTTCATTTTACCTGAGTGTCATCCTTCCCATAGAATAAAGAAGCGTGAAATTCTCACTGTACTGAAGTCAATGAAATTTAACGTATTGTCCCTCGTATTGTGCAAAGCTTAACTCAGAATGAGCTTCTTGCCTGTTTTTAAAGTACTGTGTTAATACAGACAGCCATTTGGGATGATCCACAAGGATGCAGATGTAATTTCACATAATGATTATTTGAAATCACATCTGCATCCTTGTGTAGGATACATGGAGTGGGTCCAGAGGAGAGCAACGAGGCTGGGGAAGGGACTGGTGGGAAAGTCTTATGAGGAGAGGCTGAGGGAGCTGGGGTTATTTAGCCTGCAGAAGAGGAGACTCAGGGGGGACCTAATCACTCTCTACAACTACCTGAAGGGAAGTTGTAGTCAGGTGGGGGTTGGGCTCTTCTCCCAGGCAGCTAGTGACAGGGTGAGAGGGCATGGCCTGAAGCTGTGCCAGGGGAGGGTCAGGCTGGATCTTAGGAAGCAATTCCTCACAGAAAGGGTGATAGAAAACTGGAATGAACTGCCCAGGGACATGGTGGAGTCACCATCTCTGGAAGTGTTTAAGGAAAAAATGGATGTGGCACTTAGTGCTATGGTCTAGCCAATGTGGTAGTGATAGGTCATAGGCTGGACTTGCTGATCTCAGAGGTCTTTTCCAGCTTCAATAATTCTGTGATTAGGTGATGCTCTGGGGTCAGGTTCACAGTTCAGTAAAACCCGTGAGACTTTTTCCCCCAGTCTTAGCGAATTCCAGGTGAGGGCACAGATATGCTCTTTGGTGTATGTGCACTCTGCTGCTAATTCTAGCCAGCTGCTAGAGCAAGGGTTTGTAAATGTTTTGGTCTCCTGGAAGGTCTGGATGTGAGGACTACTTCCTTTTTTGAATTTTATAATTGTCTAGTACCTTCAGTATTTCAGGGTTTTTTTTCAGTTGTGTTGGTATATCCCACGAACTTCACTCCTGATCTCCTAATAAGAACTAGAATGCAACAGCTTGTGGACATCAACATTACTCGAGGTGTGAACTGAGTATTTTAAAAAAGGTTGCTTTTCCTCCCTCACTCTTTTTTTTAAATCTCAACTCCATGTTTNAAGGGAAGTTGTAGTCAGGTGGGGGTTGGGCTCTTCTCCCAGGCAGCTAGTGACAGGGTGAGAGGGCATGGCCTGAAGCTGTGCCAGGGGAGGGTCAGGCTGGATCTTAGGAAGCAATTCCTCACAGAAAGGGTGATAGAAAACTGGAATGAACTGCCCAGGGACATGGTGGAGTCACCATCTCTGGAAGTGTTTAAGGAAAAAATGGATGTGGCACTTAGTGCTATGGTCTAGCCAATGTGGTAGTGATAGGTCATAGGCTGGACTTGCTGATCTCAGAGGTCTTTTCCAGCTTCAATAATTCTGTGATTAGGTGATGCTCTGGGGTCAGGTTCACAGTTCAGTAAAACCCGTGAGACTTTTTCCCCCAGTCTTAGCGAATTCCAGGTGAGGGCACAGATATGCTCTTTGGTGTATGTGCACTCTGCTGCTAATTCTAGCCAGCTGCTAGAGCAAGGGTTTGTAAATGTTTTGGTCTCCTGGAAGGTCTGGATGTGAGGACTACTTCCTTTTTTGAATTTTATAATTGTCTAGTACCTTCAGTATTTCAGGGTTTTTTTTCAGTTGTGTTGGTATATCCCACGAACTTCACTCCTGATCTCCTAATAAGAACTAGAATGCAACAGCTTGTGGACATCAACATTACTCGAGGTGTGAACTGAGTATTTTAAAAAAGGTTGCTTTTCCTCCCTCACTCTTTTTTTTAAATCTCAACTCCATGTTTCCTATTAAAGATTTATTTTTCCATTTGCTTATCTGTCACATGTCACTTAGAGATAACAGACCTGTGTCAGTGAGTTTGCATTAATGTTACACATGGAGTGCTGAATTTGCTTTTCTGTTCATGCTGTTGGGGGTGGGTCTAAATCTTCTTTTTACTGCTCCTAATCTGGGTCCATGTGATCTGTAAAGTTAGATCTGGTGGTCTGTTGCATTCTGGATGTTTTAATTCCCTTTGTCATGAGGGTTTTGGTCAGGGTGACAACAGCTGAATCAAAGCAACTTTAATTTACCAAACATGTAACCTGCTTTTGAAAAAGCATCTGTTCTAGCTGTGGTTTCTCCGTGGTTTACTGTGGTCATTCAGCTGACCTTTCTTCCAGAAGCATGCCACAATCAGGATGAGTTTTCTTTCTGCGAGTGCTCACAGCTGGCTGCAGTCTGTGTTGGAAGCTCTCTCCATTTCATGTCTTTAAGAAAAAAAAAATTTTCTTGATGTAAACTGAGTATAAATGCAAATAGATACAGTGTTGTTCTTAGAGAAAAAAGCAGAAGTTTCACAGTTATATAGTGACTTGGTTTGAACACATTCACTGTATTCTAGCATAAATCCGACATGCTTATTTGCCAAATCACTAGTTAAAAGTAAAAATATTGTCACGCTGGATTTGGATAGAATTTGGAATAGACTATTTATCTCTTTTTTTTTTTTAATTATATTAAGTTGCCTGAAGTATTTTGAGTATGTAAGAGAGAAAATAATTTTAACAAAACCTGATCTTGTGATGTGGGATTATTAAAAGACTTCTGGGATAAATTCACTTCATTACAAAGTAGCTATATAAACCAGAACAGACTTTGGCTATCTCACTTTTCAGTAGCTGTGTGAAAACAGGGAAGAAAACAAGAGTCCTTGTTCTGAAAGCACTGAGTAGATCTCTCCTTTGTCAATGGACCTCCAGTCCTCTCACTGAACACTGAGTGAACTGATAGAATGCTCCCTTTGTGCTGTCCAAGAGGCAGCTGGTGGCACTACCTAAATAGATACTTGTTCCAAGTGTATAGTCAATAGTTACCATTGCTTTGGAATTTGAAAAGATTTGATAGACTGTATTTCTTAAAAAAGTGCAGTATTGAAGTTATAGCCATATTTCTAAAGTTCTGAACTTCATAAAATATTTAATCCAGAAAATTATCAACCTAGGTGGTAAATAGGAAATTTGTCTTTTGTTATATTCTCTAAAGCGTGTAATCTTCCCCCGTTCTTATTTATGTCTAATTGGAAATTTACTTTTTTATTTTTTTTTACATTCTTAACTTTCTGAATTTGTGGGCGTTCTCTCAAAATGCCCTCCCCTGTGTTCAGTTTGTGTTGTGAGCTGGGCGTGAGTTGTGAGTTTTCTGGGTGAAGTGGGAGGGAGATTTTTCGCTGTCAGAGCTTTTTAAGAATCTGCTTCTGGCCCTTGCTGACACTCCTATGTGTCAGTCTCCACGGAAGTACTTTCAGTGTTTTAAATCTCCATCTCTTCTCCATTTCTTTATGGCAGAAAACCCCTTAATGAAATTGCTAAAGTGTACCACAACTTTTAAAAATGCATATGTAATGTGTCAGTTCTTTTGGTACCTTGAAAATAAGCTGGACCTCTCCTTTTTGTGCTGTGCCAGCAGGAATCTTCATATTCAGTATTCAAAATGCTTTCTCTTTTCAGGAATGTTTTTAGTAGTATATTTGAATTCTGTAGTAAATACTTTTATAATAATTTTTTAGTATAGTAATTTTTAGTAATTGCATGTAGCAGTGAACCTTTCTTCACCTTCTTTTGTTTTAGGAAGAAAAAAATGGCCAGAAGGCTTCAGAGGCAAAGGAGGTGAAACTGTACGGTCAGATTCCTCCTGTAGAGAGGATGGATGAATCTCTCTCCATGCTTGTTAACTGCGAGTAAGTTCAGTTAAAACCAAGTTGGAAACCAGATATTCTTTTCTCTTTATAAAAAAATTCAGGTTTTTTGCTGTTCCGTGGTCAAATATGTTTCTACTGTGTTTAAGTGTTAAGGCCTTCAAAGCAGCAGCTTTTTTCCCTCAGATGAGCTTCGCTTTCCACACACAGCTCCCCTTTTTAATTCTGAGATCCCTGTCACTTAACAGAAGATGCTAGGGTAGATTCTGTCTTGATATTTGTCCCTGGAAAAATTATATACAGTACCTAATTACAGGTCCATGTTTAGAGTCTGTCAGCTAACTGGCACAGTTATGATCCATTCCAAAAATTTATGTGGGGGGAGGAGGGGCAGGGAAGGAGACTTAAACAGAACTTTCAGAAGGAGATTAAAGCCATTTGAGAAATAAACATCCATTTATGTGGTAAGGCTAGGCATGAAAAGATAATCTGTTATGTCATGTATGTCACTCATGGTACTTTCCCAGAAGCTAAATAAAGCTGCAAAGTCTTGATGACTTGAGGGTATTTTGAGTCTGTTTACACATCCGGTTAGTTCACCACCTAATGAGAGTAGAATTGATAATTATTTCTAAGGCAATGGTGTTTGGATGTTGAACTTCTCTAACATAGTGATTCCCTGTATACTGCAAATGGATTATTCTTGCTTTTGAAGGAAACTGTCGCTGTCTACAAACTGCATTGAAAGAATCGCCAACTTGAACAGCCTAAGTAAGTGAGAAGCCAGTGATCGATGATGGTTGTAGTTGATTGGAGAGGACATACACCATAATTTGTTACATGTATACAGCTTTATACCTATTATCTTCTGGGGCAGCTGTCTATGAAACCTTGAAACTCATAGGATTACTGACTCTGGGACAGAATTCTTAATAGTCTGTCCTCAGGAGTTTGTCTCTGTGGCATGAGGCTCACAAAGAGCTGTGGGTTTTGGGCTGGAGCTTCCAGGCTTTTCTGTCCCTGTTAAAACGCCAGGTGGGCAGAGAAGGAACATTAATTGCCATTAATTACTGTACCATGTACTTTCAGTCATTATGCACACAAGAGCAAACCAAGATCATTAAGTATTTAATCCTTAATGCAGTTAGGAAGCGTTAAAACATGCATAAAAGGTGTAGATTCAAAGTTAATCCAGCTACGTGGTGCAAATCAGTTTGCTTATTTACACTTCCAAGAAAGCTTGTGTGAAAAATGGAAATGAGTTCTACAGAAAGACATCTGTTTTGTGATAGCTTTGAGTTACACTACCATTAAGCTAAACCCCAGCAAGAACAGCTCACCAGGAAAGGAGTTTTGTCTGTGTGCAAGACTATGATGAGATGTCTTTCTGTAAGACAGCTTTATATGCTGTCTCTATTAGAGAAATGAAATCTGCTGCCTTAAAATAAGATTGGAACAGCTTTTGCCTTTTTGAAGAAGGGGTAGGATCTATGTAAAATCAAAACTAGCAAGCTAGCACTTAAAAATTTGGGTGCAAGGTGAAATACTTTTTAATTCAGTGTTTATCTGGGCTGAATTTTGACTGGGTAACCTACACATGAGCATCTCTGTATTCCTGAGCATGTGTCATAGCTGTACACTGCATCCATTCCTGATGATCTGTGCAGATCAGGAGGTTTTGCTCCTGTTAAGTCATTCTTAAGACAGCTTGTTTCGAGTTTTATTAATAAGAAGCTTTCTTTTATCTGTTACAGAAAATTTGAGGATTTTGTCTTTGGGAAGAAATAACATCAAGAACTTGAATGGATTGGTATGTGCTGCTTAAGTATTGGTTCTTCGCTAACAAAATGGAGTGCTGTCTAGAGTGTGGGACAATTCCCCTGGGTTCATAAAAGCCTTTGCTGAATTTATGTTGTTGTTGTCTAACCATTTACTTTCTCCTTTCACTAGGATCTGTTCACTCTCGTATATGTTGATACTGAATTTTCAGATAGTCTTTCTTGTTTAAATACTCCTCATGTTTGGAGATTGTTCAGGGCTGATTTTCTACATAAAATTATTTTAGAAAGAGAGATTCTGTTGTCTTTGACACAGATGAGCAGAACTTATATTTGAAAACTGCCGTCTGTCTGTAAAGGCCTTTAAATTCCACTGGTATTACATGAAAATAATTCCTACAGACTTTTTGCATTAGGAATTTTCTACGTGAAGATTCTTAGGCTGTGCCTTATTACAAATGTTGGCAGTCCTATGAACACTCATTTCATGGCCTTTTTATGTTCACTGGTACCTGGAGGGATATGGCTTTAGGGGAGAAGATGCTGGCAGGACTAAGTCTAAAAAGTAGAGGAACATTTGTTGAGGAAAAATTGGATCAATTTTGTTGTATTTGAATGAAGGTCAGAAGACCTTTTTTCAATCAACTTTTTTCTAACAAATACAGAAATTATTTTCTTCCTGTTAGGTTTCTCCAGCAGGATGTTTCTCTTCAAAGCTGTTCCCACCTTCAGAGATGCCATATTTCTTATGTTTGAAACACAGTCAGCATATCATGGCTGGTTTAAAAAAACCTCTCTTTTGAGAGAATTATGAAAGCAACTTCTGGCCTACAGGTACAAACATACATGTACCTGAAATGAATCATACACTTACTGTATAAACTCCCTTCTAAAGCAGCTGCTGAATTGTATTCACTTTATGTATACAAGCAGACAAATTTGTCTCCTCTGCTCCTATGCCTAAAGAACTCCAGCCAGCTATGCGTTGTCTTGCTCTAATATTCTGATTTCTGTTCTGCTAAATGTGTTTCAGACCCTTTGCTTTTAATTCCCATACTTGTCATGCATAATTAGGGACCTGCTTAAAAGTAAATGAGGACCGATCTACCTCAGCATTTTCTCACACAAAGTCACCTGTCGGGGGTGAAAAGAGAATCTAAAGAATAAGGAAGATACTCTTCTGCTTACCTGAGTAGTCCTGTCCTTTTCCAGGAGGCAGTTGCAGATACTTTAGAGGAGCTGTGGATCTCATACAACTTTATTGAGAAGCTGAGGGGTATCCGTGTAATGAAGAAACTGAAGGTTCTTTATATGTCAAATAATTTGGTGAAAGACTGGGGTAAGCCATGCCTCTCTATTCTTGAACAACTTCTGTAGTGCAGTGAACGCCTGAGTTAAGTCACCAAATAAAAAATAGTTCTGTGTATTACAGGGCATTAAGTCTTGCTGATAAGCCTGAAGATATGTGCAGAATCTCTAAATAACCACTCATGCAAGAGAGTAAAAATAGTTAGAATATTGAATTTAACTTCTAAGGCAAATCAAGTTTGTTCTTTGAATCATTTTTATTGGACTTCTTTTAAAATGCATACCCATTCTTCAACCTGATAGCATTTCAAGCCCAAGCAATCTCTATCCTGTTGTACTCCTTGCTGTTTATGTTTGCACTGAGTTTGAAAAGAACATGTAGTGCAGGTGTACTTTCCATGTTCCACCATCTGGTTGGTGTTTTCACCTTTGTGGTTTGCAGCAGAGTTTGTGAGACTGGCAGAGCTGCCATTACTAGAGGATCTGGTGTTTGTAGGCAATCCACTACAAGAGAAATATGCCTCTGATCAGAAGAACAATTGGATTGAAGAAGCAACCAAACGGGTCCCCAAGCTGAAAAAGCTGGATGGTGAGTTACCAGCTTAATATAAAAACAACCACAGGCAAATGAATCATAACCTCAGAAGTTAATCTGTGTGCCCTTGTAATTGATAGTCCTCCCTCTCCTCTTTGGAGTTACTCAGATCCTAGCTGCAGGATCTTCTGAGAGGGTCTGATGGATTCTGGAGTGCTAAATACAGCTGGTCTTGCAGCCTACACTTGGGCGACACTCTTGAAGTTATGCAGTCAGGTAGTTTAAGCCTATAACAAAGAGGGAACTGAACGCTTCAGCATTAACAAGGCTTGCATCTGCTGAGTTGAATCACAGGTTTCCTAACAAAAGTGGATGACACAGGGAAATGGGGATAGGCAGGAATATGCTCTGGTTTGCTTCTAGTGCAAATGCAAGTTTTCAGAACTTCACAAAAGTTTCCTAAATGCCTTAATAGCCCCCTCTCATCACTGCAGTAAGCCTCAGTTCATGAGCTTTCTCCTCCTTGTTAAGTCACAAATATGAAAGTATCTTAAAACATATTCTGATTAGTGACTACAAGTGAGGTAACTTTAAAATCTGTTTTAAAAACTGTTAATTTCTGATAATGGAGATGTCAGCTGTTCACTATTATCCCATGTTTACTAAAGCAATGAAGAGGTGAGCAGGACTGGTAACACTGGTAAAGAGTGAGACTGGCAGCAGGAATGGTACAAGTGTAGGGATAGTGACAGGAGTACAGCTTTATTACAGGAAGCATCTGATGGGATACTGAAGCCAAATCAACTGAAGCAATAAGAATTCTGAAGATGTGGAAGCCTGGGGGGAGACATGTACTGCTAGGAGGAAGAGCCTGCAGTCATCCGTTTGCTGTGGTAGTTGGAAACATTTTGAGAGTGAAACAAAAAATAGGACAAATATCTGTACAGGCAAAGAGTAACCTTCTCAGTATAAGGTTAGACCCTTATTCCTTAAGCATTCCTGCAGCCTGGAGCAACAGACAGCTCTGAATTAGACATTTCCTACACAACCTTAACAAAAAGGATGAGATTTAAGAATGGAAATCACAAAAAACTCGAATGTTGAGCAAAAGAGGTGTCAGGAATGCTGGAACTCCCGGTA
Organism: Chloroceryle aenea; assembly: GCA_013399075.1. Taxonomy (NCBI): domain Eukaryota; kingdom Metazoa; phylum Chordata; class Aves; order Coraciiformes; family Cerylidae; genus Chloroceryle; species Chloroceryle aenea. Next base: position 164,646 of record VWZY01003038.1, read on the forward strand.
AGGTTCTTTCTGTCATACTGTCCCAGGATCCTGTTGTGTACTGTATGCGAGATGACTAATGTAGGGACCTTGAAATGATTGAGGATGTTCTGGAAAGAATTAAGAACTGAAGGTCTCTTTCAGCAAGTAGATTGTTTCCTTTCAGTTCATTCCAGTGCCAGGAAGCCTACTCAGTAATTAGGTGCTACTGTGCAACATAGCTTTATTTTGTGATGTCCAGGTTATACCTAAGAGACCCTAAGGGTATCTACAGTAATATATTTTATTTTGTAGTCTGGACATCCTCGCTGGCTATCAGTGAGGAGGTAGCCCATGCTAACTTGGCCATTTACGTTGTGGAAATAGCAGCACAAAGTAGGGGCCCAACAAGAGAAGGCTGAGGTGCTGGTTGGTTTTTTGCCATTGAACCAACATGATGCATCTCCCAGAGACCAAGTTAAGCTGATCTTTGCAAGTCCTGCTTTAGTACTTTTTTTTTAATTATCATTCATGGTTACCTAAAAAGTTGGAAAAATATCCAACAGAAGATCTCAATCAGTTGAAGGCTTTCACACTTAAGAGCAGTTCAGGTATGCAGATATTCATGTCAGTTAGAAGCAGTGTCAGGAAACAACTCCTTCCTCTTTCTCACCAGACTAGCTTTCCAGTGTACCAGCCTGAGCTGTATCTTTCCTGCATAATATAAGTCTTTGCACTTTTTTTTTCCACCATCTCTCTTTTTTTTTTTTTTTTTTGTCTTAGGTATCCTAGTTATTAAACAAGAAGATGAAGAAGAAGGAGCAAACTGATGACACTTTCTTGTTGGGTATTGATATCCAGAGATCTCGGCACATAGAACTTTTTATATAAAATGTTTGTTTTGAAGAAAATCCTTGGGCAGTTTTTTAGAAGACCAGCTTATCTCCACAGTCTCTCACCCAAAGAGTTAGTTACCAAAATCTGGGCAGACCAGTTTTGTCAAGCTTATGACACCTTCTGTAGAGACCAGTGGAGCTGAATTTATCTGCTGTTCAGCTAGCAAGAGATCTTTACCTAAACTAATACATTTAACCCTTGATTAGTGGTGCTTGTTGTTAACTCTTGGATTATAATACAACTGGTTTAGCTTGCTAGTTGCAGTTGGCCAGCATTATCATTGGAAACATGAAGGCCAAAAGGGACAATGGTGTAGTTTAGAGACAGATTACAGGCTTTGCTGTGTTTAATTTTGTCATGGGAATCCCTCAATATTTTAAATATGCAAGTTTGCCTTTTCATCACCTTAACTGTTATGCCAAACAGGCTCAGTAGCTGTGGACCTGCTCACAAAAAAAGTATTGGTCTGAAGATTGCTTCTTACAGGCCTTAAGTTTTGAATTGGGCTTCTCCCATTGGAATGCAACTGCATTGCTTAGAAGGCCATGTCTAACTTTTAAAGAGTCAATGGGAATTCTTTGCATGGTTTCAGTAAGACTAAAATACCTGCTAGCGCTTTTTTTGTCTCTTACCAAGAAATTATTTTAGATTGGAATATGTGGCCAAGTAGCCTACAGAGGTTCTTGGTTTTGATCACTGATAGACATAATCCTTCTCAGGATCTCAGGCTCCTTCTCATAACGAAGTAAGCTGATACTAATATAGAAACAGTGAACAAAAGACCTGGGCTTCAGGACAGAAAATTTTGGTTTGGGGGATACTTTTTTTATGAAAGCACAGATGTAGCAGTGAGAGAAAGTGTATGTAGTTAGAAGGGAAGGTGAGGTGGAAAGTGGGCATTGGAAAATAAAGTATTGAAGATGTACTAAATGTGTTATATTGCAGGGTAACCAGTTCTAGTGAAATCCCCTCCCTTATGTGACAGATCACTCTTCTTAGTGATTGTTGGGGTTTTTTTTAAAAGACATGGCTGATTGCACTGTTGGATGCCCATAGTGGGTTTTTTTTCTTCTCTTCAGAGAATAAATCAAGTCACCCAAGTAGATTTTTCTGCAACTAGGTTTGGTTTGTTTTTTGTTTTGCTTTTTTTGTTGTTGTTGGGGTTTTTTTTAAATCCCAGCAAACCCTATTCTTCTACTTCCTCCTTCTAAACAATCTTAAATAGCAACAAGTGTGCCTGCTGGTTTCAGACGAGACATAGAAGGGATGGAAGCAGAACACCACTCTCTGTTTTGTTGTGAAGTTTTGTCAGGAGTTGAAATCACAGAAGTCACAGTCAGAGATAAAAAAGGTAGAATTGGCCCAGGCAACAGTGGTATTGATCTCAATCTCCAGGTATAATTATAGGAGAAGATATTCTCTCTCTAATCACTTTCTAAGTGAATAGTGTGAAGTAGAAGATTACAAGACAATCATAGTTTAGTTTCAATGCATTGTTAAGTTATTCCGTGACTGCTAGAGGCACTCTTAAGCATTCCAACTTAAGCTGGCCATTGCTGGTAAGGCTTAAGTTTGATTTAGATCTATTACTTAAAATAAGGTCAAGAGAGCAATGGCAACTGTGGACATTCCTCAGCACAAACTGTTTCCAGGCAGCTGTTTTCTTGACCAGAAAAGAGTTTCTTAGTTAACTATCTCTGGATTTATCTTACAGGCAACTTTATATTTGTATGTCCTCTCTTTTAGAATTATTCTCTAGCTTTATAATTTGTAAAGGAGCCACTGATCAAGAAGCATGATGGGAGAATGTATACAGTCAGCTGCCATTTCATACTGGCTTCTTTTAAAACTAAGCTGTTCAGTTCACTTGCAGCCAACCACTCTTGGCAGTGGACATGCTATGGCAGTACATGGCTAATGGCACACTTGGTCCCATTGGCCGTGGTAGGGCAACAGGGCCTTGTACCCTTGATGACTGTAACTGAAGTGTCATTAACATGAGCAAGAGCTTGTGTGGAGCAAAACAACTTCTGAATACTACCAACAGATGAAAAAACCCAAATTGTTCTAGTGTTTGGAGACATTTTCAGAATAGCCCATGCAGTGCTCTTGTCCTGGTGCTTGGCCACAAAGAAGTGTTTGAACCTCTGTAGCTGGTCTCTCCTAGCATAGTACTTACATGGCTCAGTTAGCTCCTCAGATGAAATGCAACAGGAGAGGGCAAGCGATGAGCACACAGTCCAATGCCACATAATCCTGCTGGTTGATTTTTTAAATTTTTTGTCTCTAAATATGGTCTGAGTCCATACATTTCTGAAGGTAGTGTTAGACACAGCAAATAATCTACACTTCGGCTGTTCTGGGACACCCTGCAAGCAGAATAGAAGCTTCAGTGTTTGGTGTGGTGATGATTGGAACAAAATGCAGCTCTATGAAGACAAGAGGGATAAGAGCAGCTTCCGATTCCTTTAAGTGACCAATACAGGCTCTACTTCTGGGACTCATACCAAGAACTATTGCAGCTGTTTGTAGAGCTGTGTGTATGGTGTGCCCCACTGTCATCAGCTCTTTTCCCAGATTTAATAGCACAAATTCTCTAGCTATTTTTTTGGGGCTGCATTATAAATACCACCAAAAAAAGAGAAAAAATCATTAGTGAAGGAATGGAGTATCCAGTCTGAGCACAATAGTAACAGTATTAAGGGAGACAAGAATTCCTTTGTCTTTCACCCTTTGTGCTGTGATAAATTAATGTATAATTATAAACCCTTCTTATAAAAAATGTCAATCTCAGTGAAACAATACAGTAAGAAAAAAATACACGGTGGCTCACATTTGTCAGGAGATGCTTCAGCTCAAAGCCAAGTGGAAGGTTCAGCTTGGCCTGATGAAGCATTACTACTCTCAAGAACAAATCAGCCCCTCTGCTCACAACTTTTTCTCCTCCAAAATAAGTAAAATTTTCTGAAATTTTAAAATTTGCACTTTAAAACGATGCACCGGATGTGGTGGAAGAACGTACCCAGGTTGCAGAATTAAAGCAGCTGATTTGCCTATTGATGGTGCTACACCATGTCACGGGTAAGCTAACAGCAACGCTCGGCCCGTACGCCCCCAGGGAGCGGCAGCCCAGTAAAATGCCAAAAGGCCAGTCTTTCTGTATTACTCTTTGTTCTTCCCAATCACACTGCATCCAATCGAGGAGTAAGCACATTATTATTATTATTCATGGATGAAAAGAGCACCCATGTAAAACTTGCAAGCCATGTGGAATTTTGCTTTCCCCACTGAAATTACAGAGGATTAGCATCCACTTAATTCCTTAAGAGAAATATCATAAAATTAAATTAGTGATAGGAAATAGTTTTTTACTTGCTTGTTAGCACATTGACCTCTTCAAAGAGCTGATGTATGTAGATTATATTGAGAACTGCTGGAAAAGTGTGAGAAGAGACCTGAGAACCAGCAGATGACTCAGGTTACACTAGAAGTAGACTCATCTAGAAAAATCTTCAAGAAAGAGAGCACTTTTAACACCCCCTTTGGCTATCTTTTGTATACAGTAATTTTGTAGCATGACCAAGCTGTTGAATTTGCTGTGTTTAAATTATTTAGGCCTATGTTCATAAATGTTATTCTGTGAAACTTGTTTAAAAATAATATAATGTTATTTTATACAAATGTCTGTCTGTTGTGTAATTAAATAGTTCAGCTTGTGGAGAGCATCCAGAAATTAAATTTTGTTCTCATTAAACTTTTCCTAGCTGCTCAGGGAGCAATTTATTTATAGGATGTCAATGCTGTTCCTTATTGCCTCTATATTTTAGAATAGAAAATAACTTAAGACTTTAAAAATGCTGATATATTGTGATACATAAATATTTTTCAATCTTTTAAGATACTGGTTGTCAGACTTTGTTCTTAGGTCCCAAGAGAAAAAGTCTTCTACTGCTACATGGTGAAGAAAACCCAAATAAGTTAAATAAATGGCTAGTTTTTCTTCAGTACAAAATTACTAATTCACTTTGAATTTAAGGTTTGTTAACAGCAATATACCTTCAATTCCATTACACCTGGAGAAGAGAAGATTAACTGATAAGTCACCTTCTCTAATAGAAACTTTAGCCTTCAGCAGACAGCGTCACTGAAATGCAATGTCAACATTCAGATGTGAAGAAAAAGCTTTCTACCCCACAGTCCACAGTAGCTGGTCTCAATAATGACAAGAACAGCACCCTGCCACGATGGCTGTAATGCTATTTAAAAAACACAGGGGATTACTGCAGAATTTCTCACAACACCTCTAACTCAAGAGCTTACTAATCACTAAAATGCTTTATAAAGTCTCTTTCAGTAGTTGAAATAAATTGCAGAAGCTTGGGCTTGGATCCACCAGTTAAAAAGATATGAAAATCAGAATGCCAAAAAAATTGTGACTTTTTTGCCCCTCCAGATTTTGTTTGCATGGCTTCACAGTTTTTAGTGCAAAGTAGTCAACCTTTAGCAGTCCTGCCAGTTGGTTTTGACAGGGAGGCAAAAACATGATTTTAAAGCCTTAAACAATATCTTGGTCTGCTAGCTGATGTGAAGGGTTTAGTGCTCTCCATCCATCTCTTTTGCCCACCAAGCAAAATACCACTTCTCCAAATGCTATCACCCATCAACTGCCACATCCACATGAGTAAATTACAGCAAGGGCTTCTACACCACACTGAGAGAAGAGCATTTCAGCACCGTGGGCTGAGTCTGTCTTTCTCCTGTCAGCTCTGCCAAGCATACTGAAATGAAAAGTTGTCAGCATCAATTAGTCACTGAAAAGAGAACAGGTGCACATGGCCTTAGAAACTGACTGGAATCTAGCAGGAGGACATCAGACCCTGAAACATGTTTGTACCATCTGCTTTATATAGTGAAACATTTGCAGCTTTTAAAGACTTCATGCCTATAGGTGTGAGGAAAAAAACCTTTCAGTTAACTAGGGTACAGAGGTAACTACCAACACACATGAAATCTTTGGTTTGAGGATGGGTGGAAGCATATTAATATTTAAAATCCACAGCAAGAGATCCAGCTACTGACAGAGGAAATGAGATTAGTGCTGTGTAACAAATACATTTAAAACACCCCTTAGATGTCAGGTTAACAGACAAAAGTGCCTTGAAGACAGCATTTACCAAAACTTTTTTTAAACTCCACCACTGAAAAATACGATGCAATATGATTTACAATGGAGTCGTGGTTTCTACAACCAGCAGATTCAGCCATTGAACAGAAGATGATGTTAACTCTCTTTCCAGCAGCTCTAGTTTTACTTCAGTCTCTACTTTCTGTCCCAGCCATAGCCATCCAGGAGCTCAGATATTATACCTGCCCCATAGGTACTAAGTTACTCCATGCTGCCTTTGCTCTGCCCACCATCTTTGTAGCTGTTTCAGGTCGTGTCCAACCTTATTTACAGTGCAGCGGACCTAGAACTACTCCCCATGAACTTCTAACACACTACCAAGGTTGTTGCTGGCATTGTGGAAAGGTGTTTGGCGTGGAGTGGGGCACACACACCACTGACACTTCCGTAAAGCAACCAGAGCTGCATGTGCTATAAAACTGCATGACATGAGCCACATGGCAGGATGGCGTCTTCAGGGAGAGGTTTAAGAAACAGCCTCGAGAATTGCTACAGAAGGAAAACAGAGAGGTGGCTATGATAAGAGTGCAGACCAGCTAAAAGGACTCACAACTGCTTCCTTTGCACAATGGCACAATTGGCACTATCCACCCTGAACTCCCACCGCCCAGCCACTCTCTCGTACCATCAACAAACTCAACTATCAAACTATTTTTCAAACCTCATTTAATAAAAGGTTTCTTAGATATATAGAGGATATTAAGTAAATAAGTTACATAGTACATTACAATCACATCAGCAAGATTTCCTTTAGTGTATTAATATTTTATAAAAAAGCACACAAAAAATAAATTCAGTCCAGTCTATCACAACTGTACAACAACAGGTAAATATATTTATATATGTACATTTTAAACACGTAACAGTCTTTTAAAAAGGTGCCCTAGGCAGCAAACACAAAAAAGGAAGTGTCTGCTCACTTGGTAAAAGTAATATTCTTTCTTATAAAGCATTTATACAGTAATTACAAAGGCGGACTGCTCCTGTACAGTACACCAAAGCTTTGACTACAAATTTAAAAACGGAACATAAAAAGAATGAGCACAAAAAAAGTTTCTATCAAATCTGAACTACAAGGGGAAAAACATCCATGGAGAAGCTGCAAGAAACTGGTTTTTAAAATATACAGTTACATTTCTATAAAAATATATGTTGTCTTCTAATCTGAAGAAGTGAAGGGGTATTTTTCAGGCTCAGCTGTCAGTGGAATCCTAGACTTGGAAAGAAAAGTCCTTCAACAGCTGGGGATTCAAAGTTTGTGTCTTTCTAACGTTTGACACGAGAGAATGAGGGCAAGTAAAGCAGCTGAACTGATGGGACGAATTTATGTAGAAACTCCCCCTCCCCCCTCAAAAAACAAAAATCAAGCATGATTTGTAGACACTGCTTCTTTCTCTCTTTAAAGCTTTATAAACTTTCAGACAGACATCATAAGAGAAAACAGGGAGAAAGTTTGTGTGGGAAAATGTGGGTTAGAAAAGGTTTCTGACAGAGGTAATTATTGGACTAGAAGTGCCACTGTATGAAAGCAGACAAGATTGCTATGGCTATACTCCTCCCTACTCCCATGTCTTTTAAAGTAGGATATGTACATATAGGAATTTTCTAGTCCGCTACCTGAAAGAGAATTAAGAAATGTGGAATTGCTGGGAGTAAGAAAGCTCACTCTTTGTGATTTAAGAAACACTTTGAATGTTCATTTTAATCTAAGCTTGATAAAAATGACCAAAAGCCTCAGAATTTGATAAATCAGAAGGTATTTTTAACTAATCCGGACTTCATATTACATGTCTAGTCTGAGATTAATAGATGAGTTACATTTAAGCTTTACAATTTCAATCTTTGCCCTTCCCTTAAACAGCTGGGTTCCTACCTGGTCCTAGCTAGCAAAATGTCAAGGTCCTGCACAGCTGATTGAAATTCTGTAGACCCTCAACTTAACAGAGCTGAGTTCTCTCAGATACCATCACCTGTAAATGGAAAAGCACCAAATAAATAAAAATGCAGAGGAGTTGTTCTTGCAGCTAGACTGCAAAACACCTGTAGCTATATCAGATATGCCTAACAAGTGCATGCATATATCTAGTAATTACATACACACACAAAACAGATGCTATCCCATGCAGATCACAAATCTGACAGAGACTATCTGTAAAGGAAAGGCAACGGGGGCAGAAGTGTGCGATCAGGGCAAAGCGCGACCTGTCGCTGCATCTCTGCTATGCCCTGTGCTGGCACCGAGCTTCAAACGGGTAATGGTTTGAAATACAGCCACCTGACTACTGGCTATGTGACAACCTGAAGCCTGACCTCACACTGTAAAAGGCAAATCTATTAGTACACATTTACAGATGGCAGTCTATAAAATCTAGTATTTGTTCCCATAGGAAAGACAGCTACAGCAAAGAGACACCTCGTTCAAACTCAACTCAAGGACTGAGCATATGCTGCCCTTTTTCTAAACTAAGACCAAACCCTTATGCTAAATGGAAATTAGACCTTTATGGAAAACAATGAGCATAGGTTTTTTAAATGGACAAACCAAAATACAGACAAGAATTATTTTTAAAAAAAACCCAGAATTTAAACAACACAGTCTTAAGACTGCACTGCAGTAAAGAGTTCCTCAAATTACTTATTCCCCACACTTACACTAAGAAGAGTAAAAGAATTAATTCTAGAGTGGATAAATTCAGATCAAATGCGTTGTTCACAGCACTGGGGGTTGGTTGGTTTCTTTTACTTTTTTTAAAACAATTCTCTGCCATTTTTTTCTAGTAGGCAGGATTCTGATTCAGATGTAGGATCAATTCCAAACTCCTACTGTAAGCAAGTAGGCAGCAAGTTTGGTTTTGCTTGTTTGTTTCTAAACAAGCATTTTTACTTATTTCCATGACAGAAAAGAGGTCTTCTGGTGGCTACTAGCAACGTGCAATAAATATGCTCAGACACATTTCCATTTGATACCACTCACTTGGAACATTTACCTGACTCTGCTCAGCCACGCTAACCCACAGCTGTTAATCTTCTAAAAATCCCTTTTCTGATTTTCTTCCAGTGACAGATCTCACTGTATTAAACCTTCTTGTTCTACTGCAACAGGTAGGAGAAAGACAGCCAGTACCAAATTCAGTGTGTACTATACACCCCATATTTGTGCAATTAAAGCAAACCTCTGATTTGTTCTTAAGAGCACGTCAATGGCTTATTCTTGATGCAAGGAAAAATTATTCTTGTATCAATTTCCTAAAATAGGGAGAATCAATGAAAGATCTGGTCTTTGGAAGACTATAATACTTGCATTCAAGCATCATCATATCTGAAAGAAGATTAAATTGGTACTTAAAAGTGCTCCCATGATTCGCCTCCTAAATGTTTGTATTTCATTTACTCTATCAGTTGTTTGCTAGGCTGTACCTAAAACTACTTCAAGCTTGAGAACTCCTGAGGGCCATAACTAAACATTTGCTCATTACCACACAGTCATACTTCCAAACACATACCAGAGTAAAAGCAGCTGATACACAGAGCAGAAGAGTAAAAGGCAGAGAAATTACCTGATTTTCTACCCAGAAGGAGAGCAGCACATATCAGCACAAGAAGATTTGCCTTACCAGAGACCACGTGCAAGTTCTTCTAGATTAGTATACTGTTTTCTAGATGGAACTATACCCTCTAGTCCATACCATCCCTCGTTTTTTCCTAAGTATCTGCTCCTGATCACTGTCAAAAACAAGACCTGGAGTTAAGAGAGAGCTTTGGTTTGCCCCAGTATGAACAGCCTCTGGGTTTTGTTTTGGTTTTTTTGGTCTTCTTTTTAACTATGGGATTACACATTGACTGTTTTTGCACTGTTTCAGAATAGACAGTGAAAGCCTTTTCCTAAGATAGCTTGATTAATCTTACTTTACTTCTCAAGTTTAAAGGGATCTCCTCTCCAATCAAAAAAAAAAACAAAACACAAAACAAAACACAACAAACAAAACCAAACAACGCCCCAAACCCCTCAAACAAAAAACAAACACAAACCACCACCACTTCATTTTTGCCACATTTCTCAATGTGTGATAGTTCTACCTCCACTTCATTATACATTTCTAGGATCCCTCAGTTTCTGTTAAGTAACTGTACACTGACTGTTCTGCTGCTGCGACACTGGCATTCCAAGCAAATACATCATTACAACAGCATAACACCACCTGCACTGCTTTAAATCCTTTTTAGATATACTCACAAGCCCTGCAGTTCTCAAGATCTGGAAATTACTGTCAACTTCCCAGAAACATACTTCAAAACTTTAAGCTTAATTGCATCATTGCTTTTTTCTGGAATTAATCCCAGTACTATAAGCAGAGAATGAGGTCTGGCTGCTTCACCTACTGCCTGTCCTGACACAGCGTGCCCAAGTGTTCTAAGAGCCTGAGGATAATGGTAGACAAGCACTTTCTCCAGTTTACAAAAGAAAAAAGGTAGCAATCAGCATTGAAACTCTTAATAGGAAGACTGATTTGCTTAAACTTCTTTTTAAAGATTAGTAGCTTTTAGTTCTTTGCATTTTTTGAATTAAAATAACAGTTTATGAAATGCCATCTGCTTCCACAGCCCAGTGAGTCAACAGGACCCGTGCATGCAGGGACATGGAACAGTCATCCAAATGCTGAAAGGAAACCTAATTTTTGTTAGGAATTAAAAATACAACCTTGGCAGAAAAATCAAACATTTAAAGGCAAAAGTGTCAACACTGAAAGAAGTGCAGTCCTTAATGATACTCCAACTTACTTTGTAAGAGCAGTAACTGTATTTCTGCTATTAAGAAAAATGATTTTATCCAAAGGCATATATATGTCAGAGCAAACATAGTACAATACACAGCCTTCCAGCCTTGGAGAGTAAAACAATCACGGCTGCATAAAACCACGAGGAGAGAAAAGGTTGCCAGTTGGCACACTGAAGTTACAGCCACTTGCCATAGTTAATCTGGAATTTATCTGTCAGCTTGAAGGGTCCAGATTTAAAAAAAAATGAGCCAGGTCAGGAACACCCTGTAGTTCATGGACAGCAACCCCATCTTGGAACCCTGCATGGGAATGCAGGAGCGATCAGCTCCTCCAGCACTGCACCACTGGAGCAGTGCCTGCGTGATCCACCCCGGTATCACCACCCAGGAAGCTGGGGGAGCTGCGCTACTTCCAAGAGCTGGCAGCAGGGAGGGGGCTGGGCAACTGGGGTACCGGATGGGACCGACTGGCTACAAAGCACAAGGAAATGATCCCCTTTTTTTGCATCTTTAAGAAATAATGAAAAGTGTGGGCTATAAAGATGTACAGAACAGTCCTGTGCAAATCTAACACCTATGCCACCTGGACCACTTTACTTCTTAACCCTCTTTCACCATCAGGCTTTTGGTGGCAAGGCTTTTTGGGCTATTAGCATGTGTCAGTTCTGAGGGAAGAGTCAGCAAAGAGCAAGTCTCAGAGCAGGACAACTCAGCAGGCAGTGCTGTCCAGCCACTGGGGTGGAAATAAGGGACAAGCTTTTCCTGCATGTACATACTGTCTGAAAGGAAGTAGTTGGGAAACCAGGGCCCCACCACGCACGCTCTTGATGATGGCCATTTCCAAGGAATAAACGAGGGCCGAAACAAGAAAGAAATGGATGTGAGCACATAATGCACACACAAGGTAGTCTTGGTTCATTTTCACTAAACAAACTTGCTCCCATTTATGCACAAGTCAAAACCAGCAGTTTTCACTTCAAATTGCACTTGTGAAGCCCAGACTACTTTCCATTGTTATCGAAGACAGACTATTTTGTTCCAAGATGAGACAACCTGCAAGGCCTGGTGCTACTGTAATGCCACAGAATGTTTTTATATCAATTGTTGTATTCTTAACAGCATAGAATAATCTACCTTGGGCTTCCTTTTGACAAATAAAACTTCCTCACAAAAGGAAGAAGAGTGTCTTGCTTATCCCACTTTGCCTTTTTGTGAAGCAGAGGCCAAAAGTGCACAACATCTTTCCACAAAACTTGTTGGCTGCCTGAATAAACACTCAGAAAGAAAGGCAGAAAAGTGTAACAGGAAGGAGAACTTGCTGAGAAAGAAAACATCTAGAAATCACCAGTGTCACAGTAACTGGATACATTTTGCTCAGAGCAGAGCATTATTTTCTTGCTCTGATCTGGAAACCTTTATATCCAAAAGTCCTGTTATCGTGATTCCTGACAAGCACAAAAGGAAAGGTCTGACTGACCTGAGAGAGAACTTACTTCCACTGCAGGTGACATTGTTCTATTATGTACCTCGAGTATCATTATAAATAGAATAGAAATCTTATTTGTTTTCTAAGAAAAAATAATCCAAGTTGAAACAAATCTTTTCATCCACCATTCTGGCTTGGTCAGTACTGGCAAAGTGAAGTGGAACATGTGGCATGAGGAAATGGCAGCACTGAAACCAAGACCTGATGATTCAGGTCAGAAAAGTGCAAGTGAAAAAAAGGAGACCACCAAAAGGGAAGTTGGGTCCAGCCTTGCTACTCCCTCCACTTCTGGTCTGCTGCTATATTTCTCCATCTTCATCCGAGCTCACACTGCTGCTGCTCCCACTCTCGCTGCTCTCTTCCTGCCGGGCCTGGCTGTGGGCTGCTGCTGCCGCTGCTGCCTCCTTCTCTTGCTGCTTCAGTGCAGCTGCCTTCTTTTCCTGCTCTGCATGGCTTTTCATGTGAGCACTGCGGCTCTTCACCTTGTAGAACACCCTGAGGAAGCACACATGTATGTTAGCATTGGTGTCTCCTACAGACATCCTCCAAAAGAGCTTCTGCTGCTCCAGCCAGTTTGTGAGCTTCAGCACAGGAACTCCTGCTGGCACTGCAATAAAGCATCTACAGCAAACACCACTTCTGATGCAGCCTGTGGCAGCTATAGGTACCTGGAGTGCTAGCAGGAGATCCAAAGCACCCTCAAACCACTCCCTTTGCTTCTTAATATGGCTATTTCCTCTTCATCATTATCTCTCATTCAGCTCTTAAATTTTCTGAATTCAGAGGAACAGCGCTGGTATCAGAAATATGCACATGCTACTTAACAAGGCCCTGGCTTTTAAGCATTCACCCTATCCTGCAAAAATACAGTAAACATGGAGGTAAACAACAGCCAAATGCCACTTCTGAGCCTTGTCCACACAGCTGAAAACACTCGAGCTTTTTCCTCTGGCTTTACAGTTCTAGGATCTATTCCTCCCTGTCTTTTGCCATTAACTACTTGGATTTTGCACCGAATGGCACAAGAAGAGTTTAGACACCATGAAGAATCTTTGCCTGCTTCTCCTTTGTGAACAGCCAGGACCAAATCTTAATAGCTTGGCTTCTCATAAGTTTAACCAGATGAACTGTGTACCCAGTAACCCAATATGTATGGCTAAAACCACAGTAGCATCTTCTGTATCTACACCACTGTTCACAAGTAAGACTATACCATGTTCTTAATATGGGATCTAGCAAATGTATAGAAATTCTTTGTTCAGAAAATGTAGTCATTACAGAGGAGCAATACAGCGGCTGTTGCAAAGTGCAGCCTACCACCAAATACTACACCGAGTTGAAATGCAGGTGCTGTCTCACCCCAATGGAGGAAAAGCCAGCAGCAGATAATTATCCAAGCAGTGGTATCTTCATATCAATATATGTAAAAAAACCTAATCTGCAGGTATCAGTGGGATAATAAGTAATTAAAATTATTGCCAGTGTCTCTAGCCTAAATAGAAGGAAAGCACATTTGAGAATAATCTTCCGCAGGAGATGTCCTGCTGTGATTCTGTGAATATCACTGGAAGCAGAGTTGCTCTTACCTGCCACATTTTTTACATGGAAATGTGTTTTCTGTGTTCTGAGTTTTATTGGTAGCATCTGATTTTATCTTTTGTTTCCGCCTCCTCCTCTGCACTGGAGCAGTAAAAAGCTTTTGAGGCTTCATCGTTGCCTCCCTTGGCTTCCTTCCAATTCTCCCTGTGACAGTTGCCTCTTGACTCATCATACTGGCATCACTGGCCTTTGGAGAGAGGGGAACAGTTAAGGCAAACTGAAACTTAAAACCCACCATCAGAAGGAAAACAACGTCTGAGCTGCTGTGCTTCCTCTATTCCAGACCAAGGTTTTATTTAACAAGAAAGTCTTCAGGATATTTTCAGGATGTTTCTCATCACGGTCCTATTTGTGCACCAGCCACAAAAGATTTTTTTTATTCCAGCCCCCATTCCAGTTCTCCCACCACAGCACAGTCTGGTTGCTAGTAATACTCTGAGCTACTTCACCCCAGTTGCTTGCTCTGGGACAGGTTAGAGGTGGAAACTTTTTACATCTGAACTGTCCACCACCTGGTATTTTCTGAACTAGTTACAGAGTGAAGGTGGCATAGAAAGCAAGTAATGCACAATGCAGCACTTACTATTACACCATCTTGTAGTGTTTGTTCATCTGTGCTCTTACTTCTGTTATCCAACCCTTCCTCCTCCTCTTCCTCCTCCTCCTCTTCTTCCTCCTCCTCCACATGCCCCTGTTCTTCACTGTAAATGTCCCTTCTGGGAGGAACAACACGTGCAAACCTATGGGAACTCTTCATCAAAAAAAAAAAAAAGGATCTGTTAATTTTGATGTCTATAAGTAAATGTCACAGGACACAAGTTTGTGAGTGTGGAGTCCTCCACACTAGTCAGATTGTTTCTGCTTTTTACTTTAACACCAAATGAGACAACACACAAAATCAGACTTCATACCACAGCCCATAAGAGGCAAGAGAAATTTAGGAAGTTACCTTGATGTCAACCTCAGCTTCATCTTTCATAGATTTCTCATTAGCAGCATCAATGTCCCCAAAGATTAAGGTCCCATTCCGACCAATTTTCACCTGTTTCTTGTACGTGTAGTAGAATTCCACACACTGAGCCACTGTTTTGGTTTTTATCTGGCATTTAAAAACCAGAAAAGTCTCATGGATTACATGATTTTAAGAAAACTTAAGTAATTACTAAAGGTGCAATAAGTACACTTTGTATTTTTCTTTCCTCAGTAGTGTCCATTCCACCACAACTGCTGTTAAAGCCTCTCTTCTGTGTCACATTCACCTGTACGCTCCATCCTCAGCCCACTGTCACTGCTACTGCCTGACAACTATGGGACCAATTTTCCAGAGAAAAGCTGGTCAATGTAAAGGGGACAGAACCTGGCACTTTGTAAGCTTAATGCACCTCTTGACCTCTGAAATGTTCCAACTGAGCTGTCAGGTTTGAAAGCAGCCTTCCAGTTTTATGGGGGAGCTTTATTTTCCACTAGCAGTTCAGAGAAGACCAGACCAGAATACCGATCCAAAAATGGAAAGGAAGGTTTTTAGCCCTTTCCCATTTTGGCCACATGCATTTCATATACATAGGGTGGTAGAATATGATCAGTACAGACCTGTGACTATCCACATGTTCTCTTCTCTATCAGTGATTTTTCTGGAAGTTTTGGAATATATTCTTAACATCTGAGCTTTTTACAACTTAAATGCCTTTTGGGAATGTATTCGGCTCCTGGTTTTGCACTCTCCTTTAGTGATCTGTCCCCACTGTAGTGTCATATCTCATGAAAATAGATCAGAGTGATCATTTTCACTATCATTGTCAGAGAAAACAGAAGAGATCCTAAAGGATCCATCATTCACATATGGTCCTTAGGTCCTTTAAATCAGTAGTAAGGGCATGTTTCTATTTTGTTTTCTATGCAAGCCATTTAAGCTGTACTGGAACATTACCAGCACTCTATAAATACACCCTGTGGAAGTGATATCTGCAGCGTGGACTAATAGAAGCAATGCAGTAAGTACAAGGGTTAAGTGAACAAAACCAGCAATACAAACACTACTGTTCTAGCTCTCTAGGAAGATTTTATGCTGTGCTAGAGAATAAAATTTCTTTTAAATTTTCTGAGTGCAGGACCTAATACTGATGTTTGAGAATAATCAAGATTGAACTCCCTGTATTAAATGCTCAACAAACTTGTAAAATTCTATCATTGCTGTCATAAAAAAAAAATTAAAAAAATCCCACACAAGTAACTTACAAGCTTTTGGACCAAGAAGAAGTCTTTCTTGTAGATTGCAATGCCTTTGTTGAAAAGTTTTTTTTCAGCAACTTTCCACTTATCTGATCCTGTAGGAATAAAAAGTTGTAATTCACACCCTTGAAATTTCAAATGTTACTTTTCTACATACTTTTCCCTCATGTTCACCTTAAATAAGATCAATACACACATACAAGGGTGCAGTGCTGTCACACCTAATGCAGCGTAACTGCAGACTGTTCCACTTAAACCCTCCTCTCATCACTTCCTTTGTGTTAGATCTAGTACTTACCACCACATGGGTTCAGTTGCAAAAAAACCAGTCAGTTAGATGAGCTAAGATGTTTTCCAACCAAACAGCAAGTGAACAGGCACACATTGTGGCAGCCCATTCATCAGATTTTGTACGGAGAAAGGGATCTTCTCTTTCAGCAGCAATCTACTGTACTGCAAGATTTGCTACATCGCAAATACTCTGACTATCCTAGCACCCTTGCCTCTAATAATAAACATGCTGTGGAATCTCCACCTGCCTTATAAATATTACTCAAGTAATGTTTTCCAACCATTATAGTAGGAGCTTGTAATAACGAAGCAATGTAATTTCTGCACCTCGCCCCAGGTCTTTCAGGTGACTAGGGTCACACCAGATCCCTGAAGTTAGTGTCACAGGGCTATATTCTAATCAGGGACAAGCCCACAAAGGCAGTTTATCACATTTAAATTTTGCAGAAACATCGACAGGTGTCAGAAGTTTGCTGAGCTTTTTTCAGCAAGCTTGAAAAATCTTCCCATAAAACTTCCTCTTGACACCACCCCGGGAATCCATGCCAGAGAGGCCATGGTTCTGAGGTTACCACAGGCACTCTTGTAAGCACTAACTACCCTTCCGCATTCTGTGGCTTATTGTAAGGGATCACATTCCCTTTTCCTCCCACAGTAAACCAGAACGCACACATATGCAAATACACATGTGTATACACACGTGTTCCGAGAGATGCGGCGTTTCTTATAAGCGTCGAAACTTACATGGGCAAAATTCCTGGCAAGCCATCATTTCATACACCAGAGAGAAGTGTGTTATTTAGTCTGATGGTGATGTTATAGAGTTCCCCAAAAGAGATGAAAATGACAGAAAAATTCCTTTATGATAGGCCACAGAGTTATTCTGGTTAACAAACCTGTGTAGTGATAGTCTGCCAAAGGGTGAGTAGGCGATCGTACTGGCCTCTTCAGGAGCAGTTTGGTCAAAGCTCCCTAAGATAAACACAATTCAAATAATTAATTTAATGTTTGTGGTACTTAAAGATCAGGCAATTGATAATTCTCTGCTTTCTGGCAAGTTAACTGAACAGAACCAGAGCACAGTTTAACGTTTGGGACAACTTTAAAAAAATCACATTCTTGACTCTCCACTGAGCCTTGGGTACCACAGACAAAAGCTCTCAGTACCTCTTCACGTCTCTGTAAATTGACACTTTTCCAACACAACTACCTCAGTATTGGAAGAGAGTTAATTCCCTAGACAGAGACCATGCAGCAGTTTCCCCTCATTCACTGAAGGCCTAACTTACATCCAAACCCAGTGATATCTGTCTTAAAGTATTATTAAGATCTTATCTCACTTAACTAAGTAGTATCTCAAAATATAGTAATCATGTGATCAAATGTCCTGGTTTTGGTGAGAAAAGAACTGATTCTGCTCAGTGATTTTGCTTTTCAGCTCAGTTCTTCTAACTGCCCTTTCTGAAGTCAGCAGCCTGTTTTCCCAGACAGTGTCTGCTCCCAGCAGTGATAACACCCCGTGTTTAGAGTTACTACCAAGGATGGGCACTCAGACCAAGGCCACTGCTGGACCTGGTGTACCACGCTGGGGGGTCCAAAAAGCAAAAGGCTGCACCTGTGGGAGAAGCGGACAGGGCAGGTGACCCCAAAGTGACCAAGGAGGGATTCCAGCCCATAGACGTCATATTCGGTATAGAGCTGAGGGATCTGGAGGGGCAAGTCCCCGCTCAGCTTGGCTCCTTCCTCGCTTCTTCAATGGCCTGCATCTGAGGAGGACTCTGTTCTGCTTTGATCCCAATCTGTGTGTTCCTGAATCTGGTACCAGAACCAGCTCCTAAACACAGCTCCCGCCTGCTGCAGGGCCCAGTCTGGGACTTTCCCAGTGTATGGTCCACAGCATCAGTGGTGATGGTGACAGAACTGCCATTGGGGGGGTTAGGTACTGTTCTTGTATATAACTGTATATGTTCCTTTATTATTATTATTTTCATTAAAGCTGCTCTAGTTTCCTTTTCTAATTGCTAGCTCTCTCTCCCTTATTCCCTTTCTCTTCCCCTTTGGGGAGGGAGGGGGGTTAACAGAGAGCATCTCTTACAGGTCTAGTGTCTGCCCTGACCCTAAATTGCAGGGAGGAGAGAATGGCTCCATTCTTCCATTAGCAGTTTAAGTCACCTTAACAGTGAAATCCTGCTGCCAGGGCAGCCTTGGCTCCTCCCTAATGTCAGCACCAGCATTCACAATGGTGGGCTGGTTCTGGGAGCTTATCTATCAGAAACTGAACACATAAACACAAAAATGACTTTTTATTTGTTCTCTTCCCCAGTGCAGGCCAATACAGTCTCACGTGTGTCAGTGCTGCTGCACTACAGGGGACAGGACATAAGCAGCCAGGCAAAAGTGTAGAATATTCCTGACCACAGGGGTGATTTATGCAAGGTTAAGTCCACCACAGAAGTATAGAAGGATGACAGCCCTGTGCTGTATTCTATACTCTGCATTTTGATACTACTTCCTGGGGGGGGGTGGGTGGAGAGGTGTGTCAAAGGGCATTTATGAAAGTGTAACACGTTTTACAATACTAATATATAAAATCAGCAGCGTGGCCATTCTATAGACACGCACAGAGAAGTTAAACTTAACTTCTGTCAGCTGGATCTGACAAAAGTTAAGAGCAGCAAGACACTGCACTTTTTATCTTGGCTTCATCTCCAGGCTGTTATTTTTCCTTCCAATATCATCACCTTCCCAGGGAGACATCATCTAATATTCACTTACCAGTCTCAGCTCACTTGCTCTTACAGGCTGTCTGCTCAAAAGCCAAAACACGTCAGAGTTGGAAATATGCAAGACAGTGAGTGAACGTGGCACTGTGCATCAGGCAGAACCCCCGTTAGGGACATCAGACGGTAAGAGTCAGACGCATGGGAAGGAACTTGCAAGGCTCTCCTCTCAGGAATGACAGGTTACCTGACCTTTGTTAACATCTTTTACCGCATCAAGGTAAAAAGCCAGGAAGACTCACCAGAATGTTTCCCTTTGCTTCATGCAAAAAATGCAGCGCCAGCTCCTGGTTTGTTCCAGCCCCAGGAAAAATGCTTGAACAGGCAGCAGCTAGCAGCTTTTCCACTATTTCCAAACAAATTCAAATAAGATGATGAAAATGGAGTTTACTACAGGATTCACATCATTAATTAGCGATTTTGAAGCAGGGCTAGACATAATGGAAAGTAAATCTTTCAGAGATGTTGAATGTCCTTGCAAATTTATGGGGGTCAAATTTGGACACAAGAACTTATTAGATAGCAAGGTCACGCAGCATTACCTTGCAGGCAGCACTATTTACATGTGGAGTTTCTTGTAAGTCTCCTCCCTCCTATAATGTCTCCAATCTTCCTTCACCTCAGAGTGAATGCCCCCTTATATTGGGTACTTTTATATTTCACAATACCCTTTTTTTCTCTCTTATCAGTAAGATTTCTTCCAGACATGGCCACTTCCTCTTCCCTTCCTGATTTATACACACAATCCACGTGCACCAACAGCAGACAGCTCCCCATGTCTGCTACTAGTTGACACAACTCCCGCTTCCTCATCCTGACTTCTGTCTACAACTTCATTTTTTTAATATACTATTACATCTAGAACATCCCTTGAAAATGCAGAAGTGCCTGTGGTGTTCAAATGCTAAAGACAAGAAAGCTTCACTGAGCAAAAGGTCGCTCTTTGCCTGACCAGTAGCAAATGGTCCCATTTTATCAGTTACAAAACCATTCACATCAACCTCCCCCCCACCATATCTAACATTCTAAGTTCTAAAACTGTTTTCAGCACCACAAACATGTCACTTAATTGGCAGTTCTGAGAAATTTTAAATTATGCCTACTGGAGGTAGGTATGTGGTTACTACCCCCGCAACAACTGTGACAATTCAGTGCTATTTACCAGCCTTCCACCTTCTTACCATTCTCTTGGGTGACTTTGTTAGTTTCCAGGTCCCCCCATGGCTGCCACACCAGCTCTGCTTTATGTTCATCAACTGCTGCTAGAGATCTGTCTTGGAGTGATGGGACTTCTGCTTGAAAACGAGGTCCTACATTTATTCTCCTGCAGAAAAGGTAAAGAGTTAACAGTCCAGCCTCCGTCACAATATCCAGAGTGTCTCCATCTCTGCTAGAAGCACTAATTACAAAGAAACTGAACTGCAGCAGGCTCTTATATAGAGCATGAACAGCTTTCAAGTGGTGTAGGTTACATTAATAAAAATGACTCAATAGGCGAGAGGTTTTACATCCATCACCAGTTTCCACTGTCTTATCAACAACGCTTTTAACTGTACTGCAGTTAGAATCCCCTACTAGCTGCTCAAAGAACCATTATTAGCATTCCGTAATCACTGCTTTCTGAGAAGCTGTCACATGGACTTTTCTTATGGCAAGCTTGCACCTCATGCCTAAGATAGGTGAGCCTGGTTTAGCATTAATGTTTTGCAAGCCGTAACTACAAAACTGTGAGTATCCAGAAGTCTTTTTCAACCAAAATGATGCTATCTGGTAGAAATCCCCATCCGAAGCAGAATAAAACTCAAAGCTTGGTCTTTTATGATCTTGATGCAAACTATTATCTTCTAGGAAACATTTCTAACAACTGGAACCAAAAATATAAACCAGTGAAAGTTGTATTGCTCTTTATCAAAATCAAGCTCCATTCTTTTAGCAAGAATCTCATACTTTTAGATTCTGAATTAGCAGGCAGATTTTTCACAACGTGCAAATGTAGTGCTCCATGGCTTGCTTTAAGTCAAGTGACCATCCACAGAGAGTCTACTCTGTGCTAACAAACATGATTTTGCGCACAGATATCTAAGAACCACCACTGAAAGACTGCTCCACCAGACTTGGAGGTCTGGAGGTCTACACCAATAGCACAACAAGCAATGAGAGCATGGACAGCCTTCATCATTAGTCCGTGTCTCTTACTCGGCGGCTACATATACAGAGAGACAGCAGTGGGTACATAAACTCATTATAAAAGAACCCCAAGGACAACTTTCTAAGTAATATAGCAAATCTGCGTGCAATTCAGAGGTCCAGAAGAGGGAACAAAAGAAATGCCCAAGCTAAGACAGAAAAAAAAACCTCTCAGGAAACCAAGATATCAGAAAAGCAAGGTATTTGAGAACAGCTGCTGCTTAGACCACTTAGAATACAACAAAAATGTCCTATCCTGAAATAGGATATCTATGATTAACATAAAAATGTTCCTCTTCAGATGTCTCTAGCCCTGTACCTGCAGCTCCTGGAAGAGTAAAGAATGGAGAAATAAGCTCTTTTCTTTTGAGGGAGATTAGATGAGGCAATGTCCACAAGACAAACTCTGGAGTTCCTTCATTATTAAAAAAAGGCAAAACTCCCTTCCCAGTCAAGGCTTGCTATAATTCCCAAGTCTTGGCTTGGTTCCCCCCCAGCACAAAGAGAAATAGAACTACCAGAGGAAAAAACCCAAACATATCTAGTAAAGTAAGAAATAGTAACAAAAACAGCAGAGGAATGCCAGCCTCCAGACTTTTCTGCTCCTTCCTTCGCTGTTTTAAAGTGACACACACACATCTATTCTGAAAGTGAGAGAAAGGAAAGGTGTGTGGCAGCTTTGAAACAATACACAGAGCCCATACTAAAACCCTGAGGGATACCAGCGAATGTTCTGATAGGGTGTTTTGAACCCCTAGAAGACTGTGATATCAAGGAGAAGGAGGAAGGTATCATTTTCCATTACGGAAGGGGAGGAATTAAACACCTTCATTCCCATTTTTCTGCCCAATACATCACTTTGGTATTGTCAGTAAGCACCTGCATCATGAGCTGTCATGAGCTGGAAAAGCATCATTCAAAACAAATGGATGATTTAAATCTAATAATTTCATTCCACCATTCATATAATTTCATTTTACACACATGAAAAAATTTTACAAACCGTTTCTTTTGCATCTACAGCAGATCCAGATCTACTGCCTCACACTTGAGGAAAACAGTTTACAATTCATGTGCACGTAAGTAAAGAGAAGCAGAAGACAAGCACCCTACACACTTGTTCTGGCTTCATCCACTCAATCGGCAGCAGCTCAACACTGACAGGGGGTGGGATTCCTCCTTGGACAAGCAGAATCTGCTAGATGTGCAGACTGATGCTAACTTCCTTCTAGTTGATGACAAGATGACATCCAGCATCACAGATGTAGTGGCAAAGTTTTAGACAGGCTGCCATCTACTCTCTGCACTCCTTGCTGTTGAAGGCAAAACGATAGGAACATTACCACATCTCACTCACACCATGGCTGTGGGGCAGGGAAGCACTAAAGCAGTTGAAAATGTCCCATCTCTGATGCCCATGGTTGTAACTGTTTCAGGATCTGCTTCTCAAAAGTAATTCAATATCAAATGCACACCAAAAGCAGAACCTCCATGGAGAATGATGCACCACAAGAAATCTTCAGTCTGGTTTTGAGCATTTCAGAGATACAAAAGTCTATTAAAACTATATTGCTCTATAGTTTTCCATTTTTCGTTCACTTATCTTGGACAGAAATAGAATAATCCAGACCAAAAGTAAGATATTTTATGCAAAACTGAGAATACCTTGCTAAAAAACAAAGGCAAACAAGCACCCTGTTAAGTTCTCGTTCCAGCCCACCGTGATGGACTACAGAGAGATGGTCATGTAGAGTCTTCTACTCACTGTGATTAGTCTCACTTATTGTTACAGCCTGAAGTTTCACAAGGGAAGAAAGTGTTATGTATCATGATTCCCCCCTAGAAGGGATGACTGGTGAAAACTGACACTTTGCTGTCAACTGGGACAGAGAAAAAGGCTGTTAGTGCATCAGGAAATTTGCAAGCAGGTTCCTCTAGCCTCCCCTGTGAGAGGGAGAGAAGCAATTGGAAAAGCTGAAGGAAAAGAATTTGAGCCTTCTTGGAAGGCTATCAGAAGTTAATTTTTATCTTGAAACTAAACTTAAGAGCATGGCATCCCTGGGTTAAAAAAGCCTAAAACTTAGACCTTGTACCTTCAATTTCCAAATAAAACCAAATTTCTGACCTAAGTAACCTGATCTGATATGGCCTGCTCTGAGCAGGGACTTGGACCAGATGACCTCCAGAGGTCCATTCAAGTCATGTTATTCTATGATTCCTTTACTGATGAAGCCTAGATGGGCAGAAGTTCTTGCCCATAAGCACCAGCAGTGCTCCTGGGATGCTCTGGTATCCAGCTGAGCATGGTAACATCCAGAACTGAGACTGTGAATTGGGAAGACAGCTTCACAGCTGATGTACCACAGCTATACTTAAGGTTGACTAGCTGAGAGGTGACCTTAATACTCTGAAGGAAATGAACTGCAAAACCATTAGGACACCAGGATCTCTGACACCAGCTGCCTATTGTACTACCTCACAAATAAAAGAATTAAGCTTCATTATCATATTTCCTGCTCCATATCTCCGCAATGAGATGACCTTTTGAGAAGCATGAGTACAAGGTCTGGCAAAGCACAAGAAACTGAGAACACGATATTGCTCAATCACACGTTCTAGTCAACTTCTCAGAGTCAAGACAATTCAAATTAAACATCTTTTGCTTTTAAAAAAGCACTTCTTGCCATAGTTCCTTTATAAGAGTTTTATCTGCATAGCTGACCACAATGGTGCTGCACAAACTAGCTTTAAAGCAGCAAGCTGATTACTTTGAGAACACAGAATGACATCACTTTAATTTGTCTCAGTTAAAAAGTTCAAAGTATTTACTTGCATAATCATCTGCTCAGTAAGACTTAAGATTACAGCAAGACAGCTCTTTGCACTTAACTCCCTTGGGCACTGGGAAGTGAACCTGCATTACTAAGTTACTATGGTTCCAAGTTTCCAGCCACAAGTTTTAAAATTTTCACACAAGACTAAAACTGCAGCTAACTTTATGTCATTAAATTCAGCAACTTAAACCAACAGACACAGCAGCCCAAGACAATTGCACCAGAGGGAGGTCAAAGGTCAAGACCTGGGGAGAAACAAACAGGTATCTGTTTAAGAAGAGGTTACCCTTGGATTAGTGTGAAAGGAAACAAAGCAAACAAAAGACATTAAGACTTTTTTTTAAAAACATTTAAACACCACAAAATATGCTTATTTCCATGAATGGGCTCAGCCTGGAAGGGCCTTGCCACGGTGACAAGAATAATTTGTCTTCGTTCACAACTGCAACATTTGCTCGGGAGTGCTTGCTGCCCGAAGCACAGAAAACAGCTTCAAACAGGAAGGAAGAATGGAAGAAGGGCAAGATAAAAACAAACCAACCAACCATCCACCCACACAAAACTCAGTAGTAAATCAACAGCAAATATTCCAGTCTAATTTTAAAATACAAGACACTTTGGAAGAAAAAGAAGCCTGGTATTTATTTGGGGAGAGTATGAGTTAATACCTCAAATGTTACAGGATCTGCTGCAGAGTTAGAGATTCCTGACTGCAAAGAGTCAGCAAGTGCAGAGCCACGTGGGTGTCTTTTCTGCCTCATGGGTTTCCATGCCATGCATCTCCATGTTTAGATTTCACAAGAGTTCATTAACCTAGGTCTAATAATGAATTGGAACTACCTTGCTGCAGCTGTACAGCACTGAACTTAAGCTGATAAGACTCCCAGAGGGTTTGCAAGGGCTGTATGCAGGCATTTGCTTTTCTGCTCGTTTTGCTACTCTGCGGGACTGGCACTAAGCCTAAGCTTATAACTCCTACTTCAGTATTTCCAAACTGTGTTCCCTGGTGCTGCCGTGCTCTGAGCTCTCCCAGCACAAAGACAGCTAAGACGACTAATGAGGTTTATTAGCTCAGGCCACACACGCTGTACGCAACTGGCTGTAGGGCTTTCAGACTGAGCCAGGTTCAGAGGGTGGGAAGCTGTGTTCACAGCTGGGCTGCAGCTAATGCACACCACATGGACAACCTGCAGCCTGACCAGTCCAGGTCACAGATAACTACATTTGGGCTTTCCTCTAAAGGATCATTATGTCCCCACTCTAAAACATCATACAAAGAAGCGTTCTTATACAAAAAAAGAGGACAGATTTAGCTTTAGCTAACCGATAGTATTTCAGCCCAAGAGACAGATGAGCAGTAATAAAAAGCCGTTCATGTCATCGAAATTACAACGTGCGTTTGCCCAAAAAAACATTATTTATAATATGGAGCAATTTTTAATAAAGACACCAACAGAAACACTAAAGCTATTCATAAGAGATACATCAACTGTATAGGAACCAGCTTGGAGGTTTGGGAAGACAAAAGAAAACACATTTAGTACCAGCCTAAGAATCTACTGGGTACTTACGGTTCAATGCTGACCGGCGTGGCTTCCCCCACTACTGTAAGGACAGGAGGGGTAACTTCTGAACTATCTGCAAGGAAAAGAAAGAACTACTCAGATAGCTCATCTTTACATTTGAGGTATGTTCTTCACACAGTTTGTAACTCTAATCAGAGCTATCCATTGCTCAAATAGATGCCCATACACTAAAGGAGTTTAATATGTCACCATCTACATTTTAGTAATAACTATTCACTGTCACCTCAGTTCACAATGACAACCTTTTAGAGAGGAACCGACTTTTCCATTCCTAAGAACGTCAGTAGGGGGTGTTGCAGATTACTGGTGAATGCATCTTAATATGCATGCCCACATGGAAGTCACACTGTATTCCTTCACTCAATCCTAGCTCCCCAGACTATCACAAAGAAATTCCAGTTCTATGCAAGCACATGCCATACTGTCATGATATTATTCCACTTGTGGTCATAGCTAAGAAAGGAAGAATGAAGTGGAACTTACTTGATCTAAGCAGAGTTCTGTGAGCACTTTTAGGAGTCATTGGAGGTGGAACTGAGTGACCACTTGAAGAGAGGATAGCATTAAAATATAGCCCTGATCCTTCTCTCACTGGACTAAGAATTGGTGGAGGAGTGTAAGGAGGTAGCTCAAAGTTCCTATCCGAAGGATGATCTGCCAGACGGACGGGTGACCGTAAGTGGCTCTGATACGGAGTAATGTTAGAATAAACAGGTGGTGCAATAAAGGTGCCAGCTTTTGGTGGTATGAAGAGTGGCTCAGGTCTTGGCCGCTGCTTTGGTTTCCGGGCAAAGCCCTCTGTTTCATCCTTTGGAACAGCATCTTCATGCTATTAGAAAAAAAATAATTACGTAACTTCATTTTAAAACCTCGGGTCATCTAAAAAATTTCAACGACATGGCAACATTCTTTCATGGCAGCTCAAAATCTGAATAGGGCAGTCAGGGAGTGTCTCAACAATTAGCACAATGGGAAAGAGGGAGGAAGAAGATGGGGAATGGAATGAACACAGGAACAATTAGGTAGCAACACTAGCTCTGAGTGCTTATGAAGTTATATATTACAAGAACACCACATATGTCTGGTCTAACATTTGCTTGGAAAGATTGTGACACCACGGTAGCTTAAAAAGAGGACATGAAAGTATAGCAGAACTCTGGTACAGATACAGGACCAAACAGCAAGAAGAGAACAGAAGACAGTAAACCAATATGGTCTTTGATGGCCAAGCATTTAAATGCAGCAAAACCTCCTTAGATGCCTGCCATTTCTCTGGTATTGGAGCATTCAATTGTACTTAAGAACAGAATAAACAAAAATCCCCAAACCAAACCCCACTCATCTGCACCTCACTGAAAGGGAATACTCAAGTACTGACCTTCAGAACCTCAGCAAGAGATTTCAATTCCATGAAAATATATCTTCACTTTGGGTTTTATTCATGTACAGAAAGATATAAACTACTCTCAATTTATTATTGTCCATGTATGTATAGAGAAAGCACTCTTCACTCAATTTATCCTCATTTGTTACTAAGCATCTGGTTTTATTCACTGTTCAGTAGTGGGGCACTGCTCGGCTCTACCAGCATTAGCTACACACACACCACTGAAAAGCCAGCCATGCCCAAATAGGAGGCAATATTATGATAAAAAACCAAAACAGACCACAGTCCCCAGACTACACCCATTCCAAGTTCAAGCCTTGTGATCAAGCTACTTTAATAGAAAAGTTCATGAATAAAAACTATGTGTAATTCAGTCTAACAGATTTGAGCCATCTTTGGTTTCTTAAGTCTATCCATACCTGACTTGAGGTTTCCACATTAGTATTACGATTAGATCGCCTCCGAGTGACAATCACAGAAGGCTTGCGTTCACATGCAGCTCGATCATTTGTTTGGCCTCTCTGGAGCTTTCCATCCTCAGATTTTTCCTTTCCAAGGCTCTGCAAGTCTATTTTTCTCACTGGCACAGACACAGGAATGATAAGAGGCACGAGGCTGTTATCCTCACGGGCTCTTTTGGGAGCTGGTGAAGAACTGGCGAATTCCACAACACTTTTTGCAGCTGTAGGTCCTGGAGCAGCTAACAGCACACTTTTCTTCTCTTCTGAAGTATCCAGTTCCTGGGGGGGGGTGGGGAAGGGAAGAAGATATTCCTTAAAAGTTCTGTAGTACTTGCATAACAAATCAGATGTTATCTCGCTTTCAGTGTCTATCAAGTTTCTCAATGCAACTTGCAAGCTGAAATAGATTTGGAAAAGTGTTACTAAATTAAAAGGACCACTTCACAAACGCATTACCAAAATTTCTTAGAATCACTTAGGAATTGCCTGAAGTCTCAGCTGCTAGAATACTGGTATACATCATTCTTCAGTATCATTTCACTACCTATGGTCTGACATCTTATTTTACAGATGAATGGGCCCTGCCGTGTAACTTCCAACAAAGGCTCTTCAGTTCTGGTAACAATCGTACACTGCAGGATATTAATTTCAAATATTGGACTTTTGTTCTAGGGAAGACTAAACCACGATAATCTTAATTAAATCTCTCATATAAAAAAATAGAGCTAGCTTTTTGCTGCATTCCCCGACCTCCCCAATTTACATGACAGAAGCAACTTTCCTTATTATAATTGGAACCTTTGAGGTTTGCCATCTAACCAGGCTTAAGCCTGAAGGACTTGGTCAGCAGAATCATCAAGGACTAACTGCAAGCCCACACTTTTTGCATTGGTATTAGACCTTCCATGTCTCTGCTTTCTTTTACTCATTGAAACCCTAGAAAATTGAACTCCAAGGAGATGGGAATGGAGAATGAGTTACTGAATAAACACGTGGATACTGTAACACCAGATGGCTTCAGGTACTGTTATATGAATTCTAGTCCTCCAAATGACCATCCATGTGTTCCTTCCACAAAGATTCTGACACAGTCCCGGTCATTTCACTGCAGTCATAGATTAATAAAGCTGGCTTCATTGATGAGCAAGAGAACGTGCTCTAGGTGACCGACAAAGACTCAACCCATGACAGCTAGAAGGACACTAGACCAAAATCCCAGTTTGATACTGTAGTTATATCGAGAGAAGTACAACTGTACCATCACAAGATGCAGTTAATGTCCTGGTAATTTTTGTTTGCTCTTAAAAGCAGCAGGTCTACTGTGAAACACTAAGCCTTCAAAACAAATGAGGTGCCAAGCTTGAGCAAATAAAATCAATCATATCAAGAAGATTTAGGACTGCCTTCTTCCAAGACCTCTTATTAGAGTAAGGCTAAGTGTGCACAGAAAGTTTTATCTCACAAGTGGCCCTGCAGTTTAGAAGTCTGACTGCTTCTTCACCAAGACTGGAGATATCTGCCCCCACCACACAATGACAAACACACATTTTGCCATCAACTGCCCCAGATTGTGCTGAAGGAGGAATTAATGAGCTCTGAGGACCTTCCTTCACTCCAGATTGGTGATATGCACCTGCACTTTCCCGTGAGAGTACCAATTTTGGATCTGAAGGGAATTCATCACCCTGACAGATACATCACTAGGGGCCACTATCTCTAGATGAGTTTCCTGTAAATTTTTGTAGGCTTCCTCTGCTACTTTAGGAAAGAGGGACTAACAAGGATGACTTTCTAAGCATATGAACACGTCTTCTACTGGAAAGATGCCTACTTATACTAGTCCTACTCATATCTGAAGAAGCAGGTCACTTCCTGTTGCTGTATGAAGAAATGTTCAGAGAAATTTACGCTGTTATCATCTATCAGTGAAGCCTAGCTAAACATCTGGGATAACTCTGGGGTCATCTTCAGCCACAGCAGATAGTTTTGCACAACTGTTTGAAGTAGTGTGTGCATATGACATTCTTTAGACTGCTGCCAAGAAAAGTCTTGGTTTACATCATTTACTTTTTCTCTGTAGCATTGTAGCCGTTACTAATGCAAGCACTCAGCACAGTTTGTGGGTATGTGAGAGAATAATGGCAATCAAACCAGTAACGGCAACATGCCTATGTGAACAGCACCCATTCTGACCAATCTACAAACCTCAGATACTTCCTGCGTGCTACTCAGATCTCTGTAGGTCAAGAAACATGAAGTAAATTCCTGACTACAAGGAGGATATTATGGCAGCTATTCACACACAAGATGTCACAGTTCTTTGGTTGTAAGACTGGTTAACCATGCTCCTTTTATTTTCAAGATTGAGAGGTAACCAGCACAGGACTCTTTTCCTTGATGATGGGAGAGATGACCCCTTGAAGAGAAAAGAGGAAGACGACGACCTGAGATAGGAGAGAAAGCACCATTGGGAAGTTGATATAAACAGCTGAGACATCCTTAAGGATGCTCCGGGTTCACACCAGAGCTTTTCTGCTCACAAAAGAGCACACATACCTAAGGTTCAGTAAAAGTGAAAATGACTGATTTTGGAATTAAACTGCTCGTTTCAGATCCCAAAATAGCTTCTCAACTGTTTGATTATGCTCAGAGGCAAGCAGAAAAGAGTCATTGAACAAGGGACAGGACCTTAATTTGTAGAACTGCTGAGGGATTTTCATCTAGCTCAGTATCTCTGTTGCAGAATTTGGGACAGGAAGGCTGCTGGGTAACTCCAGCAAGTGCAACTTGTTGCACTTCCATTTAGACTCTTACATAAATACTGAAGGATGAACTGGTGATCTGGAGTCCTCCGGGACACCTACAGAAACCCATTATTTTGCCACTGATCCTGCATATCCCTCAAGTGGTTTCTAAAAAAATTTAGAATTCACAGACAAAGCCTGACTGTGATAGTTTCAAGAACTGTTCCAAGCCCACTGCTGCGATCAGACAAGAAATCACACCAAACTTTGAGAAACACCTGCCTGCTCAGTGATTTTTCCCATTATTCTGCATCATCTTGCTAACAGTAAAGACAGCTTCTATCTGCAGCCAAACTGAAGATCATCCATGAGGTGGGTGAGTCCAGAACTGTAATTCCACAAATAAAACTTTTTTTTTCTTTTGTATGTGTCAATTGGTGCCCTGCCCTGTGTCAGGGGAAAAAGGACAGGTAACTAAAACCTGTCTCCCTTCCATAATGGCACATTTAAATCCAGACACCCTTAAGACAACCATTTCAGATCTGAGAAAAGGTTTCTGCACTACTTAGGAAAATAAGTTACACCACCTTATTGCATACAACAGTTACATGTGAAATGAACCCACGAAACTAAGAGTTGAGAATTTGCTGAAGCTTTTAAGCTGCAATAAGCTTACACCAGCTGAAAAAGGCAGGCACAGTGTGATGCACAGCTCTGGTGCAAAACATCAGTAGTGACACTACACGTAGACAGATACTGCTGTCCAGAATACTGGTTTCATGGAAGGCACACACACCTACATTGGAATGGTTTGAATTAGGAATGTATCTTCTATCATCAATAACGTAACCCTATGGCCTTTTTACATTCCTGAGAAGGCTTCTAGGCTGTTGGTAACAGAAAGACACTGATAAGAAATGCAGACCACTGTCCTCCAGTAAACCTGTTTACTTTTTCTCCCTTACTTGATGCAAAATCCATCGGACCTTGGGTAAGAATTTTAACATCTTTCAAAAATCTCATCCTGAAAGCCTTAAGAGATCTAAATATAAAGAGTTCATCTGCTAGTATCATCATGGAAGCAAACAAGCTGCTTGCACAATTGTAAAAAGCAAAAGATCATCTGCCAAAACACTTCGTTCCTGGGTCTTTACACTGTGAATCAAGCTGCAAGCCGACTGCCCATTTGAAGGCACATTTCTTGCTTTGCGTCTTGGGGCTTTTTCCTAGATGCTCTATTAGCTTTCCTCTTGCAGCTGTGATGGTGATCAGACTGCCAGGTTAATTGTAAGCCTTCCTGCAACATAACCATGCAATGCCTAGGAGATTATAGCTCACACTGCTAACTGCTACTAGGTTTCAATCAAATCTACTTGTTCAACAGCAGTTAGAGCAAAAAGGATTGAAGATAACATCATGTCACTGTTTGCTGTGCATGATATGGAATGGGCCACAGATATTTGTCTCATCGTTTATTAGTTCAGTTCTTTCACTTAAACAGCACATCCCTCTAATGAAGGGACTGGAAAAACACAGCCACAAACTAGGAAAAAAAAGATGACAAGAAGGAAAGGGAATAAAATTCCCCTCCCTTTGTGACAACTCAGGTGACAAACTACACAAAAGTAGCTCATGCTCTAACATCTCTATTTCATCAACCTCTGGCAACAAAGTTTCCAAAGAAAAGCCTATCTTTACTTCTCATGAGAAGCACTCAAGGAAAGATGGGTCAAACCACAACTGAAAGAAAACCTACAAAAAAAAAAAACCAAACCCAAAACCAAACAAACAAAACCAAACCTCACCAAACTCCAAAAATCCCCGCACTCAGGCTACTTGGTTTTGAACCGTGTCATCCTACCATATGGAATACATACTGTACAATTTAGATTGATGGGACACCCAAAGAGTAAGAGCAGTGAACTATCTAGTCAGCCAGCAATAATTTTCTTTCCCCGTCAAGCCCTACAGAAGGTCTACAGACAGACCTTGTCCTCAGGTCACCAATCTCTAAACCATCCTCTGCAGGCCAGTCTCAGAAACAGGATGCTCCATCACAGAGCCCTTGTTATGCCCGGTTTGAGCTCTTCATGTAAGTAAGGCTTTCTCAGGCCTTTAACATTTGGGAAACACTGAACATGTAAACACAGTATGTCATGTTTAGGTAGAACAATTTAGAAACTCTTTAACTGCTAAAAAGGAAAAACTGTCTGGTAAGCAGCAGTCTTTTAACAGAAAAGAAACAGAATGTTAAACTGGTAAAAAGATATCAAGTAAACTGTTTATGCTTGTTCTCTCCTGACTGACTTGAAGCCTAAACTGAAAACATTCATATTTTGGAAGACACGAGCTAAAATCACATTCAGTATTACTGACATAAAACCACCCTTGGGTGCTTTCACAGCACTAGGAGCTCTCTGTTCTCCTACATCTATGACTTACGGTAGCTGAACACTCCAGGGCTGCCCTTGCTGTAATACAACACTTGCTGCATCAAGATACCATCCTGTCCTGCTTATACACATAAATGGCTTTCATTTCAATGCCATTTTGTAGTCTAAAAGCTGTTATATTGGTTAGGAGATATACCTTACCTTTACATCCTGAAGAGAAGCCAGCTCAACAGCTTTTTGGGCCAAAGTTAGCAAATTGGCTTCTTGAGAAACACGCCGTCTCCTTCGCGTGCTCTGGATGACACCACCTCTGACACCTTGAAAATCATTAGTTCTCTGAGTGTTTTCTTCAGCTGCTGCTGCCTGTTTCTCCCCATCTCTACCATTCTGGGATGGGGCTTGCCTCTCTGTTTCCATTTGGCACAGCTCACTGTTCACCGGGACATCCTTCTGCCCCAAATCCATTCTCTTGGGGTGCACATAGCTGCTTTTGTTGTGGGCCAGTGATTCTAATGGGACCTCTTGCTGATGCGTTTGCCAGTGATGCAGAAATAAATTGCTAGGTTGTTCTTCTGCCTGCTTGGAAGCCAACACCTCTCCTGCAGATGTCAGCAGCACACCTTCTTTGGAGAGTCTCCGTGACCTTCTTGGAAAGGGAATCTGGGTCTGAGGTAGCACAGTCTGTTGGTTCTGTTCTGTTAGAGCCTTGAAGAGTTCCTGGTTCCTCTCTGTTTGCTGAAACTGGTGTGCCACCATGTGATGCTGAGGTGCTGCTGCTGCCACATGAGGCTGTGCTATGGAAGTAGTTTGCTGCAGACTGAAGGCTTGTGTGGCAGCCTGTTGCTGCTGCTGCTGTTGTTGAGGGTAGAAATTTTCAATCAGCTGTAGCTGGGGAAGAGCTTGCTGTTTTTGCTGAGCAGTAAATGCTGGACTAGAAGAAGCTGGGGCCTCTTGAAAGACATGTAACAATTCAGGAAGACCCTGCTTTTGGCCTTGGTGACCAAATGCAAGTTGGAAAGGCTGTAATGGCAGACTTTGATTCTGCTGCTGCTGTTTCTGCATCTGATGAAAAGAATTCATTTGAGCTTGCTGTCTAACCAGGGCTTGCTGTTCCAGCTGAGCTTTCTGAGACATCATCTGCTGGACAGCATCTCCATACAGGTCCAGCTGTGACACAAACACTCCTTTCTCTTGATTTCTTTTAAGGGCTTCTGGGTGACCATAGAAGCCTGGGGCACCAGCATTGGAGTGAGGTCCTTTAGGGTTGCTCCCAAAAACCATACTGTGGTTCCACATTGAAGGTGGAGACTGCCAGTGGCTGTCACTTCTCTCTGGCAACCGATTTCCCATTAATGAATTCTGCCATTTGACAGCTGTTACCGTCTGGGACATCATCATTGATTCTCCCCTATCTTGACTGTAAACAGAGTTCATCAAAGCAACGTTGTTGGGGGCACTTGTTAATCCTCCTGCATGAGAAATCTCCATAGTTTGGGAGACTGGTATATTCCCTCCGTGACCATAGTACTGTCCTTCCTTAAGCTGCTGCTGTGGTTCTTTTGATGACACAGCTATTTCCTGCTCATTAAAATAGGCAACTCTTTTCCCAGTCCTTTTGCTTGAAGACTTCTGCTGAGCTTGAATATTCATGGTTCAGTTTATTCTCCCAGCTGCACACAATGTTTTTATAATCCACCCATCCCTAAGGTTGGGGGAGGAAAGGCACAGAAGTCTCTCTCTTCCATTCAGTTTTAGTAATAAAGGGCAGGAAAGAAGTCCGGATGAAAGTGCATACACTTCCTTTTTTGTGTGTGTGCTTTTCCCACTTCTTTTCACTCTTATCCTTTGTGGTTCAGATGTCAGTAGGGTCCATGTAGTTACAGGTCCTGAAATAGAGAAGCAAGTGCAATGAATCATCAACAGAGCTAACAGGCATAAGCTACGTGTATGTCTGTCCCATTTCCCACGGAAATGAAGGTCAGAATAATATCTGTAAGAAATAATACAGCTGACCTGCTAGAAGAATGTAAAACCAAACAACTTACAAACCAGGTATCACACTGTATTTGCATGGTGCATGTCACTGGTTGCTGTTTGCTGTGCAACTCCCAGCTGCACACAGACTTCTGACTAATCA
This sequence comes from Chloroceryle aenea, assembly GCA_013399075.1. Lineage (NCBI taxonomy): Eukaryota > Metazoa > Chordata > Aves > Coraciiformes > Cerylidae > Chloroceryle > Chloroceryle aenea. The sequence goes on from VWZY01003038.1 coordinate 199,577, forward strand.
CTCAAGCTCATCCTAAACTGCGACTTCTCTTAAAATCCCTCTCATCTGGCCAATTATTAATAGCCAGAATAATCTGGTTTTAATCCAAACTCAAAACCACAAAAAAAAACCCCTCATGACTTGCCAAAAGCAAAGTAACGTGTCAGGCCACATTTCCCAAAGACATTTAAAACAGATATTTGTAGAGGAAGGCTGCAGCCAAGCACGCAGCAAGATGCTCAGTTCAGTGTTTTGAAGCAAAGGACCAGACAGCAGCCCATCATTCACCCCTCTTTTTCAATCACTACAGTTGTGTTCCAGTTAAGAACTACTCGTGAAGCATTCCAGTGCTGAAGACAGGGCTTGCTCAACCTGTTGCCCTCTCAGATGCTTTCTTCAACAGCTGAAAGCAACTGTTCCAGCTTGGGTCACACTCATGGAAAAGTAATTTGGGCAGATTGTTACAGCTGCTCCCAGACAATAGCAAATATCCACTAGTGTAAAGCTACAAACATACAAGGAGAAAGCCTTTCTGGAACATGCAGTCTAGGAGAATTCCATCCTTCTCTTCCACAGAAAGAAGTGGTTCACAAACCTAGGCTTTAAAAGCCATGTTTGAAGGGTTGAGGTCTAATGTGTTAACACAAATGCTAGGACTTCTACTGGGACACACAGAACTTTTTGAGAAGTTTAGTTTTTAATTATGAACTACAAGTTATTAAGTATAAGTCTCTATGCTACCTCTTTTCAATATGCACTCTGTTCCCCTTCAAATCACACTGCCAATATATTTCAGAAGGATTTTATTAAACTGTTCAAAATTTATTCTTATTGCATCCTTTCTGCTATAAAATCAAGTTTCTCTTGAGTGAGGCAGGTAAGGCTTAATACATCCCCTCCAATGAAACCTGCATTGTTTATCTCTCTATAAAAATGAAACACAAGAAAAACAAAAGCATACAGCACACTGAAGTCCTGTTTAGCTTCCTCTAAATGGATGTGGCTACAGTGCAGCTTTTCATGCTGAGGTTGGGTTCGGAGCTCGAGGAGGAGGAGGAAAAGACAAAGAGTTTAAATTAACTTACGCAACTTCCACCTCAGAAGCCAAGCTTGGCTTTGGTGCTACTGGAACCATGGGCCTGTGTTTCAGAGCAAAGTGACTCACTTCCTCAGGCTGTTACATAGCTGTCCCCCCCACGCTCCCTCCCCCTTCACCCTGGCTACAAACCATGGACCTCTGCCACCCCGTATCACGGAGCCAGGGCGTTCCTCCCTCCTCTAAGCACAACGTCTCGGCTCATTTTTCCAGTCCTCTCTCAACAGGACAAAAATAACTCCAGGAGAAATTATGGACACGTGAGATGGAAAATTCTCTCAACTGCAACTAGTACACAAATGAGGATTTCATAAAGTAACTTTTTCCTATTTCAAAACTTCATTAGAAGAGGAAAAAACATCCTGCAGCAGGAAACTGGATCCCTGGTAGCAAAAATGCAGAGGTTGCTCTATGGCTCTCAGGAGCATTCATATTATTCTTCTTCCTTGCTTTTTGCAGCACTGCTACAAAAGTAACGGAGCTAACAGCTAATCCACCATACCTACAGTAACAGTACTAACTGTGCTTTCTGACACTATCTCACCTTCTGAAATCATCATAAGCTATTTTTCTTTCCAAACTAGACAACCGTAGAACAGTTTTCCTTCTACTGATGCTTCTGCGTGTTTTTGCATTGCTCAGTCACACACTTCTGATAAAAAGAATGCAGGTTCTTCTGTCTCTCAGAAGACATTACCACTAGATCAAACTCAAACCTGTCAGACAACACTCAGATGCTCTCCTGTATATTTTCTACACTTTGAGGAAGAATGCAACAATAACTGCCCAAAAGCTGGCATGAAATTTCAAGGATCTGTGGTTGCAACCATGCTAAAAAAAAAAAATATAAAAAAAAAAATAGAGAGAAACATAAGAAAACAAAAATCAAACACAAACAGTTGATGCTGTTCTCAACAGTGGTGGCTGAGATTTGCAACTACCACAGACACAAGTGTCCAGAAGACCTGTAGAAAGGGGGGCTCAGGTCAGTGAGAAAGCACTGCACTAGCACAGCTCTCCAAACTTCCACTGGTGTAGACTTTGGCTCTGGTTTTCTCATTAGTAGGTAAGAAGCCACAAGCACTGCAAAGCCTAACGCAGACCGGTTTAGAACTGTAACAGTCTAGGAAAGAGATGTAACAAAATTATTAAGATGCAAAGTTTATCAAATAAAGTACATTCAGAAATGACCTAAAGGAGGGAAAAGAGTATCTACTTGTGTTTTCTCTACAGGGAGTCCTAAAAATTATTATATGCCTCTTAGGGAAACTATCTTGTCACTTGGGAAGACTGTAGTAATTTAAGAATAACCAAAGTTACAGCAGCACAAAAATAGGATCAGGAAAATTATGTTACTGGGGAGGAAACAGTTTTAAGGTACTTTGAACAAATTACACTTTACCAAACAACCCAGTTCTCCCAACTGCATACAAAAATAAGTAAATCCTAACTAAGAGATCACCAAGAAAATAACTTTTTAAAAAAATAGTAATTAAAAAAAGAGAGATGATTTCATGCATCCAGCATTAAGATGGCAAAAGAAAACAGCCCAAAATTAGCTTTTTAGTCTTCCTTTCTATACAGAAAAACTGCAGATAAATACCCTGTAGGTCACCCTAATAATAGTCCATAGTTTAAGCCGAAGTGATAGATGTTCAAGCTGCAGCATGACTATGCTCAAGGAAAGCTCACCCTTGGCAGCTTCCCTGGCTGAGCACTGCTGGCTCTGTGACTAAGCAGGCTTTGCTCCCTGAGGCTGAGGGATGAGCTCACATTATCGTCACCTCAGCCAATTACCAGCTTTGGGTTTGCTTTTTTGGTTGGTGGTGGTTGGGTTTTTTTTGTGTTTTTTTTTTGTAGCTGTTCTTGTTTTACTTAATTTCAGCACAGGAGTCAGCCTACAGCAGAGCTAGAAAAGGGCAACAAACCTCCAGGCTTAAGTATGCTTTGGAGGAGTATGGCCCTGACTGACCATTTCTTACCTTTAAGTAAAACATGGATCCAGTCCTGATACTGTAATTCCCAGAAGATCTTAGCTGAAACTTTTCTGGCATATCTGCATTAGAGCATTGAAGAAACACAAATAAAACACATGGGCTAGGTTTAGACCAAGTCTCCTGGAAGACTTAAGTACTGAACAGAATTAAGAATGAGACTCTACCTGCCTCCAGGATGCGGTCCTCAAACTATTTAATAAAAGTTCTTTCAAAGCAGAGGTACCTGAGGAGCACAGGACACAGGCACTCACAGCCACTCATTAGGCTGCTACCAGCCCTGAGGACCCGTTAGCAGATTTCACTTAACCCAGAGTGGGTTCTGCAGAATCGTTTACACTTCCCTGTTAGTGGAAACCATCTTGTCCCAATTTATCAACATTAATCTGCAGAGTCTGCTATAAAACATTTTAAATCATAATTTTTTTAATGAAATGTATTTTTTAATTAAAGTTAGAAGGTTATTTGATTTAGAGGAAGAACACTCAGTTGCAACCATTTCATAAAAAACACCTTGAAACTTTTTGCCTGTATACTTAACCACCCACCATTAGTCCCATTTCTTTAAATATTATCCTAAGTATGCACAAATTTGTACGATTTTAATTCTCAAACTAATGGCCTCACACACTGCAGAAACCTTAAACTCTGCTCTTCATCCCACTTGTTAAAGGCTGTGCTGTCCTGTGCTTTGCTTAGTTCATTTGCTCCCCCACTTACGTTTGGCATAATAAGCAAGTCTAAATTTTGCACACTCCTAATCTCCTTTGAGATCATTTCCATACCATTCTCTGACAGAATGATGCAGAAAGGACTTGGGAAAGACTTTGATTTTTCCTCCCTGGCAAAGTTAAGGATGCAGAAAATAATAGCAAGTGATCACAGGCCATCTTCTATTTCACCACTTTAATCCTAACGTTTAAATACTTTTATTTTAGGGTTTTTTCATGTGAAAAATAAAACCTGATGTTTTGTTCCAGCCAATGCACATTCTCAGCCTTAACTGCAACAACGCTGTCACAATTCCATACAGGAAGTATGTCAAATTACTAAATCCTCCTGCTTCCAGCAACTTGATTCCCCCCCTAGGAAACTCAATCACTTTTAATGACAATAAGCAGGTCCCAACAACAATTTTTACACTGAAGTGAAATTCAGCAAGCTATTCAGTGTCCTTCTAAGACAGAGCAATTAAGCCTTTCTTCTCTAATTTGCTCATCATTATGGTCAAAGCCCACATTTATGAAACAGGTAAAGAAACATGACACACGTTTTACTAATAAGGAACAAAAAAACAGAGGAACTAACTCACTTCTGACATCACACAACAAAACAGGTCAAAAATCAAGAACAGAATATAAGATACTAGCTACCAGTCACCCTTCAATCCTGCAAGAAAACGTGTTTAAATCTACCTGCAAAAGACAAAATTTGAGTGCATTATTTCCACACGTGCAGAAAGGGCAAAGGAAATTTAATTCCACCAGTGCAATAGCTGGACAGAGGTAGTTCAATAAAGTAGAGTCTGGTTCTGGTGGTTTGTTTTCATAAAATGACTGGAGACTTATAGGCTATTACAAACAAGAAACTTGCTCCAGCTAACAGAAATTTGGCCCCATGAAACCACCACCACCTATTGCAACAGTCTTGAGTAAGAACCAGGAGAGAAATGGAAACAGGACAGCTTTTGCATTCAGAAGAAAATCTGTGAAGCTTATTGCACTGCTTGTCTACATCCTATACTTACCCTGCTGTATATGAGACCAGCTCCAATCTTCCCACAAAAACCTCTCCCACACACACCCTCTGTCACATTTTTTTCCAGACAGCCAGCTACATCAAAATTCCTGCAGATTGTTTGCAACCTCCCACTCACCACCTTCAGACACCTTGAACAGGAAGGATAACAGCACAGCTTTCCTACACATTGCCCCAGGAGGGAAAAAGAAGAAAAAAATACAAACCAAAACAGAAAATAGACCATGTTTGTAAATTCTATACAGCAAAGAGCAACAATCTGTTTTGTGAAGGCAGGCAGGGGAAAGCTCAAAACAACTGAGAAACACAACATTGTCCAAGAAAGCCAAAAAAGTAAATCATAGAATGGTTTGGGTTAGAAGGGATCATAAAGATCATCTAGTTCCAATCCGCCTGCCACAGTCTGGGACAGCTCCCACTAGGCCAGATTGCTCAAGGCCCCATACAGGATGATTATTTTCATGTCCCTGTCACCCTGTCCCAAATGGTACAGCATTTTCTACAGACACCTAGAAAGCCTGTCTCTGCATAAAAAGGCGTATTTTCCAGGAGCAGCAACTGAAGCCCAAAGTGAAGGAGCAAGACCAACCAACTGAACAACCTCCAGTTTAAAAGAATATACGTAGGTAACAATCATCCCCCAACACCTCCAAGTAAGAAACAAATCTAGTTTAGAGTACTGCATCCTGATACTTCAGTATCAGAGTCCTAGAATCAGTAAGATTTATGAAACAGGAAGGCTTGTTTGTGCAACACAGCAGAGCAAAAAAAGGAACTCTACTGCGTGCCAATCACACGGGCAAAGAGATCCAAGGAAAGCTGCTTCACAGACAATGACAAAAGGGAAAACACAGCACTCAGGAAGCCTGACAACTTCCCCAGTCACCTGCCTGGGGCTAGCAAACTCGTTCCTAAATGAGCAGTACACCGACATTGACAATGTTTATGGCCTACCCAAATTTCCATGCGATTGGCTCCTTTCTACTGCGGAGAAAGACTGAAGAGGTGACTGATTTCAAGGGTGCCTCTGTCCCGAGGACAGCACAGTGATATTACTATGTTACCACTTTCACTTTCCCATTTTCAGAGGCTGAGAGTTGACAAAGCTGTATTAAAGCACTGTACTAACCAGAGATTCAAAAGTGAAATCCATTAGCTCTGTGATGTGAAGCAGGGGAGACAACGGTTGTGCTGAAGAACTGTGTGCCAGCAAAATCAGGTAGCTTGAATCACACCACCAGATGTGACAAACTACTGCTCCAGTCTTGACCATTCCTGACATTCAGCATCATAGGTTAATTATCTACACCAAGCAAAATAACACAACATGTAGAACTGTTATATAGTTTGGGAAAAATACATATACACTCAAGAAGAAAATATTAACTACACCTCATGAACTAATCAAACTAAAGTGTCATACAAATCCTTCTTAAGTAAAATATTTGGTCTACAGTAAAGGATGTAAGAAGGAGAGGCAGTGAAAATGGGTTCCCATAGCTGTTACTTAATTGGCCAGCTTTCTTTTGTGTTCAGATGGTCTTAAAATTCACTTCAGTATACATTCTGATTATATTTTAACTATTAGAGACAAGATGGAAATTTTAAAACTTAGCAAATTATTAAACAAACAATAAAAGGGGAAAACAAACCAACCAGCCAGCCCTGATTTATTTTTAAAGGAACTGACAATGTTGTTCCTACCAGCTATTGAAAGGGTACTACAGCAGATACAAATTAGATCATAGAATCACAGAATGGATTGGAAAGGGCCTTAAAGATCACCTAGTTCTATCCCCCTGCCACGGGCACCGCTAGATCAGGTTGATGAAAGCTCCATCCAGCCTGGCCTTGAACACTTCCAATGATGGGGCATTCACAGCTTCACAACTGGACAACCTGTTCCAGTGTCTCACCACTCTCACAGTGAAGAATTTCTTCACACTATGTAATGTAAATCTACCCTCTTCCAGGTACACGACCTGATAGAAGAGTCCCCCCTCATCTTTCCTGTAGGTCCCATTAAGGTCTTCCTGGAGCCTCCTCTCATCCAGGCTGAACACCCTCAACTTTCTCAGCCTGTCCTCATAGAAGAGATGTTTCAGTTCCCTGATTATCTTCATGTCCCTCCTCTGGACCTGCTCCAACAAGTCCACGTCCTTCTTATGTTGGGGCCCCAGAGCTGGATGCAGTACTCCAAGTGGGTCTCACAAAAGTGAATGAAGGTGGGGAATCACCTCCCTCCACCTGCTGGCCATTCTTCCCTTGATACAGCCCACAATACAGCTAGCTCTTCAATTTACAGTTGGATCCTCAATTTAATGTATCCTCAATTTAATATATCCTCAAGAAAAACTTTTGAGGGGTATTTGCCCAAACTTCATTTCATGAAAACAAAAGATTCATGGTTTGCACCAGCCTCATATTCCATCCAATAACATGCAGTTCCTAGAAAGAGGTCTGAGAAAGGGGCAGCTACGGAAACTGGACTTCTGTAAACAAATAGGCAGGAAAGCCCATCTGCAAGAGGCCTTAAAAGACAAAGCAGGCTTACCCTTTAATGAAAGAGGTATATAGTAAATTTCTTAAAGTAGTTAATGTTTATAAACTTCACTGAAGTTAGGAATATTGTTTATTATAAGTTGTCATCATGATAAATGCTATAATCTGAAGAGGTTTGGGCAGCTTTAGAGTGCAGAAAGAGCTCAGCAATTAAGGAGTATGAAATGCTGCTTTCAGGCTTTGTAGTTACTTGAACACACCATTCTTTCCCACTGGAAATGGGTTAACAGTGCTTCTAATTGTAAGCACTTAGCTATTTTAAGCTTTTTTGTTTGGAGCTGTCAGGGAAGGCCGTTGCTATCAACAGAGACCAATACCCCAACATGCAGGAATCGCAGGAGGCTCTTAGGTCAGAATGGCAAAGAGCAGGCCAAAAGCTTGTTCCTGCCCTCACATTCACATATCTGACATAACCACAATGTGTCCCTCGCTCCAAATACCTCTCCCACCACAAACACATCATCTGCAGAACTGCACTGATACACCACAGAGACAGACCAAACCTCTCTGCATTTTAGCCTTCAGAAGAAAACACGTCTGAATGCACTCAGCTGCAAGAGGAAAGACTACTCTGAAGGTTCAGTTGTTTTCATCTTCACCTTTCAGGCACTCTGTCACAAAACTAGATGTGCATAGGTGTCTGATGTCTGGAATACTACAGTCTGAGTGCTTCACAGTTCCTTAAAGGCTTTGCAGGAGGTAATAGCCTTCAAATAAGGCAACAGAAAGGAGAAAGTTCCTAGAGGTGATGATAGGTTCCCTTCCCAGAGGTTTCTTCATGAGACACATAAATGCTCTTCGTACCTAGACCACTGCTTTCGGCAGAGACACTCCTGACGCCATCAGGCCGGCATCATCAGTCACCCAAACCTGGCTGGAGAACAGTTGGGAATAAAAGCACAGGCAGAACCTCAGAGGGTCCGGAATCAATTTTCAGCTCTACTACAGATGTGCATCTTAAGCAAGCCACTTTACATCAGTTCATAAAATGAGAATAATAGCCAAAATCCAATACACTGACATTCATGCAGTATACTGAGGTCATAAAAATCACATTAACAGTACCCACTAACAGGCTAGATGGAGATTCTTTCACAGATCATAGAAGTCTAATTTGAGACATGATGCAACCCAAAGAAGAAGGAGAGGCCAAAAAAATGAAGGAGAAAGGTCACAAATAATAACATAGCTGTTCTTCTGTCATATGCCTCTCTCTGCCTCACTGGACCCAGAGATATCTTCTTGTTTTTCAGCAGTTATCTAAGCTGAAGCAGTGCTGATTTTGGTTTGCCTACATCCACACACTGGTAGTCAGAGAGATGCCAGTATTGACTGCGTTAACCTATTCTAAAGCTACTCCAGTGGTCAGTCTAACAGCACTGAAAGGTCCTCAGTAAAGTTTCTAAAATTATGCCTTTTAAGAAGTCTTGTGGTCCCTGTTATATATAAAAGGGTCTTTTTATTGTGCTGGTCTGTTACCCTGCACAGTAAGCTCCGGGCCATGACTGGGGCTTACTGCAATGCAGCTAAGCAGATGCACGCTACTTAATACTGGGGGTATGAACACTGAAAGACATGGGCAAGCACAACCATCATACAGTGGAAACCAACAAGGTTTAAAGAATCCAGGGACCCAGAGAGAACTCCAACTTCCTAATATTTAATTAAGGAATCAAAGCACTCTCCAGGCCCACAGCTACAGAGCTCCCTGTCAGTTACCTGCCAGACATCTGCCCAATGTCTTCCTTTTAGCCACAGGGATTTCAGAGGAGGAAAAAGCAAGCAGATGGTTGGCACCAATACTGGATCAACTATAAAGCAATCCTCTTCCATTTCTAGTATCCTTACCAACATTATAAAGCACTCCCACAATCGGACATAAGTGACACCAGCCTCATACTTATGAAAAGTCAGAAGCTTCCTTAAAATTCATCTCAACAAGCCTACCTGAAACCAAACAAATCACCCATCCTGCACTTGACAGCTAGAAAGGAAAAATGTCATTCAACAACAGCACAAGGAAGAGTGCTCTCTATTCAAAACCTTTACAAAGTTATTTTTTACAGAACACAAGACTCAGTTCTTCATAAAAATGAAGGCTGCAAACATCCAAGGTCAATATTACAGGAAACACCGAAGTGTAAGCGTTAATCCACCTGCACATGGAATTCTGTGAGTGTTAAGCAGCTCAGAAATAGAACATGCTTGTACCTTTCCTCCCGCACTTATATAGGTTACTCTGCAAGTCCTGTGGCAAAATAAATACATTCTAATTGAAGTCATAACATTTTGGGTCAATACACTACACTTTGAATAGCTGTAATGGCTAAAGATACAGAATTTGTAATTGCTATTAACAGGAACAGTAACTGCTTCCCAAATGTGAAAAAAGGAGGCCATAAATACTTGGAAAGTCACACAGCAACTTACTAGAAAAGCCAATAAGAGGATCAGTGTTAAACACTTCACCATCTCAAAAAGAAATTGCTAAGCATTAAAGAAAAAAAAATAAGATCCCTTACATAATATAGTTTTCACTCCCAGAATGAAAGTCTAATGAGCTATTCATCCCTCCAGGCATATGGATTCCATTACCCTGATCCTCTTACACCAAAGAAAAAAATCTGCTCCTTTACAATCCATAACACATCCAGTAGATTCTAAAGGATTTTTCCACACCAGCCAGACAGCAATCTCTTATTTCCAATAGTTTACTAGTTCAACTTATGTTCCACAGCTTCTGATGACTTTACTATTTTCAACAAATCTCCAAACAATAAGAGCAAACATCCAGCCTCCCATCAGCAGCCTGATATTTGTTACACAGTTCTCCTCCATTGGAGAATCTATCAATCAACCGAAGCAGAAAAACATTCTACCAGTTGCTACACGGAGCACAAATTTCATTTGGGGAACATAGTTGAGGGAACTTGCCCACAAACAAACTCCATGCTATTGGACTACTTAAGATTTACGTAACATTTTGCAACAGTGAGAGCAACATACTAACACCAATTCACCCAACCTCACAACATGTGTCATGCACAGCACTCTGCATGTTAACAGGTAAACAGAGCCAAGTGGCCTGTTTTTCACTAAGCCAACAGGAGGTTACTCTTCTGAAATTCCTTCATCTCAGTTTTGTCCACTGTTCACTCCTTCATACTGTAGAAATACCAACTGTGTTCACAAGATGTCAAGCAAAGCATCTTCATTTTGAAAAGATGCGCTAAAATTCAGAAACTGGTCTAGAATGGTACTCATAGAGCTCCCCCCACCCTGATGTCAATGTTAGGGCTATTTTAATGTAAAAATCACAGTGATTTCTAAAGCATATGGAGGTTCAGTCACCCACTTCTGCAGAAGAGCTCTAATGTTAATACATATATGGCAGTACTGCACTAGAGCTGTTGAACCAATACTCCACAGAGGCAGGGTTCTGCGTTGCCTTTGCACAGTCCGCAAGCAGTGCCTGGAACCATGGGCTAAGGGGAAGGGCTCTTCCACCTGAATGAGCTGTACTGCCTGGGAAGCTTGTTTGGTTGGTCGTTGGTGTTTTTTGTTTGTTTTAGAAAATGACAACAGTAGCCAGGTGTACACCACCTACTGTCCATGCCTTCACTTTTTGCACTGTAGTACAGAAACCGCATTACAGCAATTTCTCTTTTACACAGCTGCATGGGCTCCTAATGACAGCATCACAGCGCTGTACACGCTTTAATGTGCATACTCTGGTAACGCCTCTCAGGGTGGGAACTCCTATTATTCCCTTTTTATTGAAGGGGACTAAGTCAGAGAGAGAGCCTATAAAGTGACTTGCCTGAAGAGGTGGATGACAGAGCAAGGAACCCAACGCAGTGTAAAGCCAGTGCCCTACCCTTGCAATCATCTTTAGCCTCTTACTCAGTTCGAACCCCCCTCCTAAGGATGGCTAAAGTGCAAATGAATCCTCCCTGAAACATTTCTTCCTATGTCAGCCTGCTCAGGAGACTGTACACCATGCATAGGAACAAACTCGAGACAAGCATATAGCAGTCAGTGCAGGTGTACTGTGAATCTAAAAGTATTTTTCTAGTTTTTACTAGAGTTGTCACCTGTAAGGCACATACGCATAGTGATACACTAGCCTTGCCTGCAGTAGTGTCCAGGGGACACCCAGATCACTTCAGGAATATCAGGCAGACCTCTTCATGTACAAACATGATGTCGTTATTAATTTTTTCTAGAGATTAGTTAACAATGCTGAATAACCTCTTCAAATCCCTTCCCTGTGTCCAACTACAAATTCAGATGAAGACAAAGGGAAGGAATATACTAATTTAGAGCTATAAGTAGATTATCTTTGATACATATTTTCCTCTGTTCACATGACATTATAACCATAAGCATAACAGCACACTTTGGATCAGAGAATAAAAAAAGGAAGGGGAGTTCTTGAACACTGCAAGTCAGTGCTTTTAGCAATTACTATGACATGTATATGCCTCCCATCTTTGCAACCTTCTTCCCGACAACCACTCCAAGGAAAAAGAATTTTTGTTCTTTTCCCACAACTGCATCATCTGAGGTGCCGCAAATAAGAAACAGCTTTCAAGCCCACAATAAACAGATGTGTCCAAGTTGCAAGTGTTCAGAGCCCACCAGTGCAGGGACAAGCCTCCAGCCTTTGAAATAATTGAATCTTCTGTTTAATTCAGCTTCAAACAGCCCCAAAAAGAGCTCCTTGCTGGTCGTTTTCACCACCATTCCCTTCCCCCAGCGTAGATTTGCTTGTACTGGAGCTGGTCTCCTCAGCGAGACACGACAAGAGGAAACAGCCACAAGTTGCACTAGGGAAAGTTCAGATTAGATATTAGGAAGAATTTCTTTGCTGAAAGAGTAGGTAAGCACTGGAACAGGCTCTCCAGGGAAGTGGTGGAGTCACCATCCCTGAAGATCTTCAAAAAACAGGTGGATATGGCGCTTTGAGACATGGTCCAGTGGTCATGGAAGTGTTGGGTAGAAGGTTGGACTTGATGATCTTGGAGGTCTTTTCTAACCTTAGCAATTCTATGAACCCTGTTTCCGGCCAAATTAAGCACAAAACTCATACTGCTTTTTAGCAGGAACATGGCAGAGATTGCAGAAGTTGGTCTGTGGGAACTATACCAGTGAACTGTGGAAGGAGCTCTGCCACTGCCACTACTGGCCCTTCTGAGGCCCTATCAATGGGGGGCACCTTGGTCCTTGACCCTGGATTTGCTCTTCAGCTGTGGATGTCAGATATCTGTCATTTATGGGGGGAAAAGGGGAAGGGAAGGGCAAAGCCATCACATATCTGGTTATGAAATATAACCAAATGCCATGGAAAAAGTAAAATAGGGGCCAGACTTTTTTAAACGCTAACACCAGAGGTGAAATTGCAAATCTTGTTTTTCCCTTTCCATAAAAAGCTATATATCTATAGCAGCTGCTTATGGAACAAAAAAGGCAAGCAGTCTTGAGTGTTACGCATCAGGAATGCAAATTCACAGTATTAGAAAGAACAGGAACTAATTTGCACATAAATGTGATGAAATGCACCTATTACAGTAGATGAAGTTAACTAAATTCTGTTCCTAAATCTTCTACCGCTTATATTTGTGTCTTTGTTCTCTCTCTTACTAAAAATCTTGAACACTCAGCACAAAAGGTTCCGTTGCAGACAAAATCTGCCTAATCAGCATCATAAAAAGTACTGTAAGAGCCACAAAATTGAACAAAAAAGCAGAAGAAAATTCACACTCATTGCTACCTGCACGTAAGACCAGCAGGGACAAGTTCAGATAAAAGAAGGGCTTCCACACGTACATACTTCCTGCATGTAGCAGTGAAGTTGGTATTGCTGTAGCTATTTCTAAACCTACAGCTTTGCCTCAGCAAGGTTTCCACATTCTTCTGGTATCTTCAACTCGCTTACTGCAAGATGTGCAACTGGTGTTGGCACAAAGCTTCAGAGTAGCTTCTGCACCGAGACAGGGATTCCCCGAAGCAGACGCTTCAGAGGCCCAGGGCTGAAGAATTTACCACTTTCATTTTCAGATGGAGGTCAAATACAATGGTTGGTTTCACATTGCAATGGTTGGTTTCACACTGCAACATGTGCAAGGCCAACACGTGAGAAAAAGGTGAGACAACAGGAATCACTACCAGAAAGAAAATATCTCCCTTCTGAAACCAGAAGTGTATCTGCCCCCGCAGATGTCCTTCCTCTTGCACCTACATTCTCAGTACATTTTGTCAGTTTTCTAGAACATGATGCCTGCCAGTTAAATATACTTATTCCACAAAGATATCATGGCAGGAAAAACTATTTCTAAAGACATGAACCACCCAGATAACTAAGCAATTGTAGTATCTTCTTAGTATGACAACCCACCCCCCCCTTTTTTTTTTTGAGGTAGCTTCACACCGTTGCTAATTACTTTAATGGATTTTTTTTTTACTTCTTCTTTCTCTGAAAGTAATAGCAGAGATTTGGACATAAAAAAGCTACAACCAAGAAAAAGAAATTGTTTACCATTTTAGTTATACTTCTTAGCTCCCTTCCTTGAAGAAAAAAAAGTTTTTCCCAAACCTGTTTTTCCCCAAACTTTCTATATCTTTTCACCATTAAAATATCTATAGATAAAATTAATTGAATTAACACTTCTTTTTTGTACATGTGCTAAATTTCACAATATCATTGGAAGAATTGCTTATCTTTTGAAAGACGGTGAATTCTCAAAAATAACTGAAAAAGTTCATAGACATCTTTCCCTCTAACATCCAGTAGACATGGGATTTAACGGTTCAGGTCTTTAATGTCAGCAGTTGGAAAAAAACACCTGTCAGTCATTCAACTCCCAGTATGACTTCACTAGCTCTCTAGGCAAATTCTAAAATAAGCAGATCTGCAACTCTGTTAAGAAAGAAATTTGCTTGCCACACTCCAACTTTACAAGCTTTTTACACCTTAAGTAAAATGACACTTCTGGTGGTCTCTGAATAAACAGTTTAAAATAAAGTCCATACCAATGAAGATAATGTGCTTGCCTAGCTGCAATAGTAATAATTTCCTCAGCCAAATATGGACACATTCTTTCCCTGTTCATTGTGGAGAACCAACCAGTCAGTAACAAAATCCACCAGCTGCGTGCTTCTTGCTGATCTGTGTACTTAAAACAGTCTCTACTACTGAGAGCAATTTAGCTGTTTCACTAGACCTACCTATGAATAATTTCTACAGTAATTCTGGGGAGGACTGAGTGGAGATGTACACTTCTAAGTGGTTAACATTCTGCCCTCACTCCCTCCAAGCAAATTGAACACACAGGCAAAAAGGCAAGGGAAATAATTAACCTTCCAGATCCCGAATTTTTGTTTCAATTCCCTTAAGTAGCTTCATGCACAAAACTGACTTGTGGGAAGAATAATCAGTGGTGACCAACTTGCTGAAGGTTGTGGAAAACTGGCCTGTGGAGCACAGTGAACTCTTGCCAGCGATCTGCTGCAGCCTCTTCTGCCACACAGATCTTAGCAAACGTGCACTGCAAAAGCTGCACCATGTCCTTCCCAGGCATTCTGGAAAACCTNTTAATTGAATTAACACTTCTTTTTTGTACATGTGCTAAATTTCACAATATCATTGGAAGAATTGCTTATCTTTTGAAAGACGGTGAATTCTCAAAAATAACTGAAAAAGTTCATAGACATCTTTCCCTCTAACATCCAGTAGACATGGGATTTAACGGTTCAGGTCTTTAATGTCAGCAGTTGGAAAAAAACACCTGTCAGTCATTCAACTCCCAGTATGACTTCACTAGCTCTCTAGGCAAATTCTAAAATAAGCAGATCTGCAACTCTGTTAAGAAAGAAATTTGCTTGCCACACTCCAACTTTACAAGCTTTTTACACCTTAAGTAAAATGACACTTCTGGTGGTCTCTGAATAAACAGTTTAAAATAAAGTCCATACCAATGAAGATAATGTGCTTGCCTAGCTGCAATAGTAATAATTTCCTCAGCCAAATATGGACACATTCTTTCCCTGTTCATTGTGGAGAACCAACCAGTCAGTAACAAAATCCACCAGCTGCGTGCTTCTTGCTGATCTGTGTACTTAAAACAGTCTCTACTACTGAGAGCAATTTAGCTGTTTCACTAGACCTACCTATGAATAATTTCTACAGTAATTCTGGGGAGGACTGAGTGGAGATGTACACTTCTAAGTGGTTAACATTCTGCCCTCACTCCCTCCAAGCAAATTGAACACACAGGCAAAAAGCCAAGGGAAATAATTAACCTTCCAGATCCCGAATTTTTGTTTCAATTCCCTTAAGTAGCTTCATGCACAAAACTGACTTGTGGGAAGAATAATCAGTGGTGACCAACTTGCTGAAGGTTGTGGAAAACTGGCCTGTGGAGCACAGTGAACTCTTGCCAGCGATCTGCTGCAGCCTCTTCTGCCACACAGATCTTAGCAAACGTGCACTGCAAAAGCTGCACCATGTCCTTCCCAGGCATTCTGGAAAACCTCAGTGTTTAAAAGCAAGCCCTGATCACCTCGAGGAGAGGAGAGGAGACAGAGTTGCAAACCTATGCACTAACTTAAAGTCACTTTTCAGTCTTTAAGTCATGCAGCTCCATCACATGGCCCTAAGGCCTCCTCTGGATACTGGCACCATTTCATTCGGGAGATTTATTTTAAGACACAGAGGGAGTTGTTTAAATCTGCAAGTTTGCTTTCAGCTTGAAAGCTGCCTTTTTAAAGCAAAATCCCATTAGTGACGATTCCCTTCTCATTAAATTATCCTAGTATTTGAAGATTAAGTGATGAATAATACTTCATAAAAGTATTAATGAAAGAACTCCCTCATTCATTAAAGAAAAAAAAATAAATCCTGGAATGATCTTAAACCAAGTCCACTACTTTAGCATCGCAATTCCTTCCTGAAGAGGCAGCAGCTTTCGTGTCAACATATAATTTTAGCTCTGTACTTTGCTCTACTTATTATCAAGTATTTTAGGAAGCATATCTGAGTATTAAGTATCTTCCCAATCTGTGTTCTTTCAAAAATAAAATTAACCTTATTTTTCTATCCAAAATGAAATCTGAATTTTGAAGGTGAGATTTCTGTCCTGGTTTGAGTGAGAACAAAACTCTGATAGTACTTTTCAGCTCAGTTCTTCTAGCTAACTGCCCTTTCTCCAGTCAGCAGCCTGTTTTCCCAGGCAGTGTCTGCTCCCAGCACTGATAACACCCCGTGTTTAGAGTCACTACCAAGGATGGGTGTGCAGACCGAGGCCACTGCTGGACCTTGTACATCATGTTCAGGGGTGCAGAAAGGAAAAGGCTGCACCTGTGGTAGAAGAAGACAGGGCAGGTGACCCCAAACAAGAGATTCCATTCCATAGACATCACATTTGGTATAAATCTGAGGGATCTGGAGGGTCTCACCTCTTTTTGCCCACTTTGCCACCTTTGCTCGGGTCCTCTTCCAGTTTCTTCCTCAGAGCAACCAAGGGGCACTCTGTCCATTCTGCCCTCAATCCTGAGCTATGTGTTCCTGAATCTGGTACCCTTCTGAACACAGCTCCCATCTGCTGCTGGGCCCAGTCTGGGACTTTCCCAGTATCTGCTCCACAGCATCAGTGGTGATGGTGATCTAACTGCCATTGGGGAGGCTGGGTTCGATACTGGCTTTGTGTGTATACATCTCTCTCTCTCTTTTTTCTTTTATTTATTTTTTTTTCATTAAAGCTGTTCTAGTTTCCTTTTCTAAT
>VWZY01003038.1:216771-230749 GCA_013399075.1 Chloroceryle aenea
ATTCCCTTTCTCGTCCCTTTTGGGGAGGGAGGGGGATTAACAGAGAGCATCTGTTACAGGTATAAGGGGCCGCTCTGACCCTAAACCGTGACAGTTCCCCCGGAAGGGAAGGCAATTCCCCTCTGAGCATACTAACACCCAGTATGTTAGTACCTCTGGCATGTACACCTCTGTTATCTGGGTCCACCCACACTGCTGAAAAAGAACTGCTCCCAGACACTTTTGTAGGCATCCGGGAACTAATAAGTTTTCATGCACATTGCTGTTGTAGCTGTAAATCACATCCTGTATGTCCCTAGCTCTTTTATGTTTTCAAACTCCCCAAGATCTCATTCCTTCTAGGCAGGAGTAACACTCTCCAATCATTCCTGCAGGAAGCAGTGTAAGCACAATTTTCCATTTATAGCTCTCAACTAAGAAGTTTTCTTCTCATGTTGAGGGAAACACTGGCCTCAGTATGATTACAATCCATCTGTGCCTAGATCTGGTAGAAGAGTTATTTCCTCTTACAGAGGGTTATATTTATTTAGCCATAGTACAGCTGCTCCAAAGCCACTTGGAATCTAAAAGCATGCTTTGCCAATGCTGCATTTCCCAATGAAATGCATCAGCTGCTAAGCAAAAACCCGAGTGATGGCCTGAAGAAACAGTATCTCTCAAAGGGTTTGTGTCCAGCCTGCAGCTGAGCTCACCGGTCTCAAGAGTCACAAGAAACAAACAGGCACCTGGCAGCTCACCCTGCCCTAGCAGGCAGCCTGGCATGCCATGACCTGTGGCTGCAGCTGCTGTGACATTCAGGTCCATCCCCCTTCATTAATTTAGGCCCCCCCCGGCCCAGCCAGGCACTAAGCACCCCAGCAAAGACAGGCGAGGCAACAGGCATATGCAACACAAGCAGAGTCCTGCACCCTGACTCCAGCAGCGTGCACATAAAAGCACCCTGAAATACAGTCATTTCATTTAGGTCTGGGATTAGTATTTTTTAATATACAGCCCCTTCTGATGTTTATACTACTGCATTTCCGTGGGCAATGATTATACACAACTTCTCTTTCAACTCCTGCACTAGAAGGAAAGCAAACTCCCTCAAATGATAAATGAGATTTTAAAAAAGCCTAGCTACATCACAATGTTCAGACTTTACCAACAGGTAACTTTTGGGCTATTTTGAATATTAAAAAAAAAACCAACGAAACCATACACTGCTACACACAACACTCAATAAAAACCCTAAGCCAAACATCTCTCAACTACTTTGATTCTCGACTTCCAAGAGATTCAAAGCTTTCAATGAAATGAAGGCTGTCCTGTATTTGCAGCCTGGTCAAAGATGTTCTCCCTTTCACTAGCATCCAATTTATATTTTGATATTCTGTTTGGCAAGAAGAGGAGATTAATGCTATTTGCAAAGCATGGTTTTTTTTGAAGTCACAGAATCACAAAATGTTAACGGTTGGAAGGGACCTTGAAAGATCATCTAGTCCAACCCCCCTGCCAGAGCAGGGCCACCTACAGCAGGTCACACAGGAACAGATCCAGGCAGGTTTTAAATGTCTCCAGAGAAGGAGACTCCACAACCCCTCTGGGCAGCCTGTTCCACTGCTCTGTCACTCTCACCATGAAAATGTTTTTCCTTAAATTTCCTTGGAATCTCCTTTACTCCAGTTCTCACCCATTGCACCTTGTCCCATCCTTGGACATCACTGAGAAGAGCCTGGCTCCATCCCCCTGACACTCACCCTTTACGTATTTATAAACATTAATGAGGTCACCCCTCAGTCTCCTCCAAGCTGAAGAGACCCAGCTCCCTCAGCCTTTCGTCATATGGGAGATGCTCCCCTCCCTTAATCAGAAGCAACACTGATGGTCATTAACCAGCTGTATTCTGTCTTGGCTGTACATACATATGCTGTACGTATACCTGCATACATTTACATTACTATATACACTGCAGGTAAAAAACAATTTAGAGTGGAATAAATTCTTCACAAGATTAATTTTCTTTTTTCCTTAAATCAAACATTACACAACCTGATTAAATTATGAAGGCTGTAACATATTAATAATGTCTTCGCAGTCATCGAGGAATTGTAAAAACATTCCCATGTTTAAATTTTGAAATAAAACCAGTTATTTTGCTTTCAAGTGCTTGTAAGAGATGCGTCAAGAACCTCAGAGTTCTTTCACCTCCAAAAATTCAATTTGAGAATCTCCACTACCAACAAACTATTAAACAACATGAAAGTACAAGTACATATTTTTTCATGTTTAACCAACAAGGTGTTTATAATCATTACACATGTATTTTAAGTGATCTACAAAGGGGAGAACAAAAATCATCTGAAAATATTTTAATTTTTTTAAGGTATTCTGATTAAGGAAGCCTGTATTCTTAAACTAGGAACAGCTAATCCAAAATGCTAGAGAAATTAAGTTACAGATTTATTAAAATGAAGTTGAAAATTAGCACTGAGGGTACTGAAAAAAAGAGCTATTGTTTGAAACTAATATCTAAAATACACTTAAAAATACCCCAACAAACAAGCAACTTCAAAAATAAATTAACATCCCTGACTTTAATTAAGATGTGAGACCCCAGACAATTTTTTCCAGCAATTGTATTTAAGAATAGTAAGGGACTGCTGGTGAACAGATAAGCTGACAGTTAACATTGTTCCAGGCACATATGAGTTTTCCAGATCTTCCTTATTAAAAAAAACACCCTTAAATATCTTATTAAAAATTGGGATGGTGTTCATGAGTCCAGTCATCATGGCAAGTATTAACTCTTGCTTTATTTCTTCATCTGTTATTTTTTAAATTTTGTTTGTACAACACTGTCACGGTTTAGGGTCAGGGTGGCCCCTTAGACCTATAACAGATGCTCTCTGTTAACCCCCATCCTTCCTNAGTGCTGGGAGCAGACACTGTCTGGGAAGACAGGCTGCTGACTGCAGAAAGGGCAGTGAGTTGAAAGTACTGAGCTGAAAAGTAAAATCACTGAACAGAATTAGTTCTGTTTTCACTGGAACCAGGACAAACACGCAAGTGTCACGTCAGTGGTTCTTTGAAGTGACAGGTAAATCACCTGTTCTCAAAATTCAGCATTTGTAAGAAATCCTGCAATGCTGGTGTGAGACTACAAGTGAACTGTGTGAATGAATAAACAGATACGGAACAACTACAAGTAATGAACACAGCTTTAACTTTTCAGCAAGACAACTTCAAGTAGCACCGTGTAAAATGCTTTGAAGTAATTTTTTTCCAGCAATGAAGTTGTATTCTAAGTAAACCGACAATGCAGTTGAGAATTTCTGTTGGTCTAAGAGCACAGAATACTGAAAGCCAAAAAAAAAAAATCCACTTCCTTCCAGAATAAACTCCCCAGTTACTCCACACAACCTTGTATCAGCTCCCCAAACCAGGACAATAGCAGTGGCTACAATCAACAGGCTACAAGAAAGCTTTCTGATTCTTATGTTCTTTTGCATTATGCTAAGTGGTAATAATTTTGTGCAAAACTTACAATAGGAAGGGCAAAGTTTCCCCAAGACTCTGTGGTTGTTACTGTCAGGTTCTGATCTCATTTGGTGTGCTTTTTTATGTAAATGTAACTTTTCTTAGCTCCTTAATTGTTCTCAGCCCAACATTACCAGTGCTCAACAGCTCAGTCCTTCCTGTGCTGTAGCATATTCTGTCCAGGGCCAATTCCAGACCCAAGTTAAAACCATTTCCAATGAAGGGCACAACATTATAAAGGTTTACAAACAAGCAGTTTGCCACCATATCTTCCCCCCTTACCCCCATTGGTTTTGGTGTTTGGGGTTTTTTTTGGTTTGTTTGAGTGGGGTTTTTTTGTTTTGTTGTTGTTGTTGTTTGGTTTTGTTGTTGTTGTTGTNGTTTGGTTTTTTTGTTTTTTTTTGGTTTTGTTTTATTGTTGGTTGTTGTTTGGGGGCTTTGGTGGTTTTTTTGGTTTTTTTTTTTTTTTTTTTAAGATGACCTCATACTCTTGAATATGATGCATGAAGCAATTTCACATTGACAGAGCAGTATTAGAATTTCATGAAACTATATCAACACTATGCAAAACCATTCAGTGGGAAAGCAGAGGGTTAAAATCTCCATTGTAGTTGCCAAGAAGAAAGAGTAGCAAATAATTTGACAAAATATTCCCTGAGTTTGCTTCATTCAAAGTCATTACATTTTTCCCCTTCAGACAGGGTTGCTATGTCCTGCCAATTCATGAGCTCCCAAAAATAAACTAGTTGAGTAACCAAAACCAAAAATAGATTTTCACATTCCCTCCATGCATCCAAACTGTACTGCTCAGATGTTTGCTTGTAAACAGCCAGGCACCCTACACTTCATCTAAAGCACTTTCCCAAGCAAATGCTGTCACTTACAATAACTTGGTTATAGCTGTTGCTAAAACACAGAATATTCTTCCACCTCCAAACTGTTGCTCTCACAAATCAAGTTGCTCAGAACTGTCTTACTAAAATACTTTTCAGCACACAGCAAAATTGGGTAGCTCTGTTCTTCACAACAACAACAAAAAAACCAAAACCAAAACCATAACAGAGCAGCTGACAGATGTGTAACCACCTGGGAAAAATGTCCTGGAACCATGCTCCACGTGAGACAGCCAATTCACCCCACTGGTTTCTTCCACATTTGACCTTTCTGATGATACTGTCGAAGCTACCCAACCGAGAAACAGAAAAGCATGAATTAACTCCACATAAGCACCAGACTGAAATCTCCTAAGTGCGCAGAACCAAAGATGATAACTTTGTTCACTGACAACCCGATTCAAGGCCTGGCTAGGGAAACTCTGCTCAGTCTGCTCCACACAGAAATTACTGACTTATTTCTGGGGTATAATCCAGAAGCCTCTGTTCCAGTTTTCTCAGAAACTTTCCAGATTTCTCAGTCTCGTATTTCTAAAACAAACATGAAGGGATTAAGCACGTCTGCAGAAAAACAACTCAGCCTCTTAATTAGAATGTCCAGTAAAAAGCCATAGGCAACATTTGAATGGAGAGAGTCACTGCCCTACCTAAGGCTTAAGTGTCTTTCCCTGCTGATGTCCACAGAAGGAGCCAATAACTATTTCTGAACGACAAAGCCAGCACCTTCTCAAACACACTATGTGAAAGGGTGTGACCTCCTGCACAAAGCCTGCTGACAAAACACTCACACAGCCATGGAGGTGCAAATTCAGACTCGCATATCACACCTTCCCTGGCAAAGCCCCCATCAGTCAGCTCCCCTGGGTGGGGCAAAAATCTCCATTGCCACTCCTGACATCGAGCCACTACTTGTTAGGTCAGAATATGGTTCTGTTGCCTCTTCGGTTCTCTACAGCCTATTCGCTGAAGGCAACTACCTCACTTGAAAATGAAGACGATAACAAGGCACACACGATGTAAATTACGTGCCATCAGCGAGATTGCAGGAAAGGGAGAAGGCTGGAAACAGTTTTGTTGCGTCTGTCCCGTGCCACCAGAAAACACCTCCTCCCTGCACAAGCACTTTGTTGACTTCTCTTTCAAAGCTGTCTTTGGTCCTAGCTGTCCATAGTGGTGTAACAATTTGTAAATCTAAGTGTAGACTTGTACATGAGATGCAGGAATTTCCACAGCTGGAAGAGCTAGTCGTCTTCTGGGTCAGGGCAAAAAGCAAGACTTGCTCTATGCGCTAGGTACCTGCTCCTTGTTGCTTACCATTTTTATTTCAGTACAAGCACCTTGTTGTGTTTCTGTACGAATGAAAGGCTCGATGAAATCCTAAATACCAACACCACCCTCCCCAATATCAACGCTTGTTAACTCAGAGATAGAACACTAAAAGCACTTCAGGCTAACAGAAGAGATTAAGAACAAGGTTTTACTTAAGATTTTTAAAGGCTAAAGAAAGCCATTGACGTCTTGGTAAGAGTATGGATGCGACAAACATTTTAACCCAGTTCCTAGGCTGAAACAGACCTCCATAGGAACTGCTGGCACAGACTGACTCGGTCACAGCATTGCAACCTCCACCAGCAAATTAAACCCTCCAATTTGCTTTTGACAAAAGTCACACCTACTGATGACTTAGACCTCTAAAGTTCTACATGTAGCCTGCACCTTTGTTATATACTATTCAAACTAAAATGGTAAAAACCTGCAGTAAAATCATACTGTCTCAGAATATGAAAGAAACAGTAAAAATGTAGACTTCTCTATACCATGTAGCCTGAGAATTACAGACCAAGTGCAGCCTTTTTTATTAATGCTCATGATGTGAAGAGCAGCAGCAAATCATCTATGCAGGTTTGAATTATTCTCACAAACCATCTTCAGTAGATTTCTCCTCAATTTTTTGACAAGGGACTATAGAAAACAGATTTTGTGTTTGCTTATTTCTTACGAAATTATCTTTCTGTATTAGACACCAAAGGGCTGCTGTGAACACCAGTGACATCTCTGTGCTTTAGGCGAGCAACACCTGAACCAGTCCAAATACTGAGCTTGCTTTGTTTGCCATCTGTCACACAGTCCTCACGGTAGTAGACTGACTGAAGTGAGAGTTTACTATTTGAAATGCAAATCCAAGTATAGCTTAAATACCTGTACCTTTCATGAACGAAGCATAAAAACCATCTAAATATAAGTATCTTCTTATCTCAGCACCTTTTTATTTCACACACTTAGGGAAGTTTGGTTTGGAATTGTCTTTTAAAACTTGTAAATTTTGCCAGTTGACCTAAAACTCACTCTTCCACAAACATCACCAGTAACTTCACAGTACTGTAATGACAGAACATTACTGGTCAGGATTTGAACAGATTAGATTTAGATTATTCACCACTGGAGATAAAAAAAAAACAAACAACAAAACCAAAACACTTATGTTAACAAAAATAAATGTAAAAGCCAATTCACTGTCACCCAAATATGCAGTCAGCACAAACGCAGCAGTATCTTTTGGCTGTTTTAACATCAACTCCAAATATCAAATACATTGTCCCTTCAACTAAATATTCAAGTACATGTGGTCAAGCAACTGTTGATGTTGAAAAGTATTTGGGCTACTGCCTTTGGTCTCATACTTGCCTAATGATACCTCTGACAGAGGTTTCTTGTGGAGAAATCCATAAACTCACTAAAAGCAGCAATGCAACCTGAAGTCCAGTGGAAGGTCTCTAACCTTGCTCTGTAGCCTGTGTTGGAGAGGTGCCTTGCCTCTTTATGACCAGTCTTCCCGTTTCTTTTGTGTCCTGTGCTTTACGATTCAGCAAATAAATGCTTATGTCATTCTTAGACAAATAAAAACCCACATCTTGGCATCCCTGTGTATGCTGGCAGGCTAGATCATTTCAAAATGCCAAGAGAGATTATCTGAATGAGGAAACAATCTTCCAGTGTGCAACTGATAGCAATTATTAAGAGTTCTTCCATCTGTAGAGAAAAAACTTTTAAATGTAATCAAAAATTACATTGTAAAAAGCAGCCTTTTTTTTCCCCACTAACAAAGCTCTCTGTGTTTTAATTTGCTCTGTAAAGGTAAGGTAATTGGTTTGACTATATTGCAAATGATAAATCTCAGATAGGCGTCGTTCACTTTTCCCAAGAAAAAATATCAGCATTGACTTCAACAAAGCTTCTTGCAAGGCAGACCATTATTTACCATTAACAAGTGTAAAACTTAAGCACAGTATCATGTATACCAAACTTCCTAGGTTTTTAATACCTCAACACTTCAAATATTTATTCTTTGCATCTCAAATTCAAAAATAAATTGTTTATGAGTTCCATATTCTTTCCATATTCTTAGGCAATAAAATAACATTTTTATTACAGATCAATTTTTGTACAGAAAATGTTACAGCACTTTTTCTATAGAAAGTGGTACTAGCAAAGTAAGTTAGCTAGTAATGTACCTGAAATACTTCACTTGTGTCAAAGAAAGAAGAGCATTAAAAGAAAAAAATTGCAGGAGTCAAAGTAGTTGTCATACTTCAATAGGAGAAAAGAAATATCTTAGATATGTTTTGCATACTTGCATGTATTTAGAAAATTGTTGTAACAAAGTCCACTTCAGTACTGAAATTTAAACAGAAAAAAATGAAGCCCACAATCAAATGCAATATTTTGCACAACTGTTTATCTGCAATAGCACCCTTTATGTGCAGAAGACTTCCCAAATATTCAAGAAGGGCAGCTTAAACTCTTAAGAATACCTAATAGCCCAGTAACAATTCTTAATTCCTACCTTTCATTTACAGGATAGTCATTTACTTCTCCCCAGGCATCTCAACATCTCTTAAAAGATCTCCATTTAAACAAATACTGTTGTAAAAAGACTACATGATTTAATTGAAAAAATATTATATTTTCTAAAAATTTTTAAATAACAGCTTTCTAGTTTAAAAAACCAAGTACATTTTTAATTTTTAATCTTAATTCAATACGAAAAAGATTATAATATAATTATTCATCATGTCTCATACAGGATAACATCTACAGCTCATAAAATTTATCTAAGAGATTAATTCAACTCAAAATTTCCAAAGTAGCAAAATCAAACTAAACCAGAGGGGCCAGTCAGATTTCTCTGCCAGTTTCAAATACACGAGCATTTGGCATCCAATATTGTCATCGCTGGAATCTCCTAAAGCAATCTGAACATCTTAGAGCTGTGCCCCTCTCACCAGGAATTTGGCAGTTCTGAGATTTTGTTCTCAAATGGTATAAACCCAAATTTAAAATAGGAAAATTCTTTGTTAAATTCCCCTCCATCCAAGTGTAGTAATTTTCCACAAGCACAGCACACCCTCCTTTCAGGAAATGCTTTAAAGAATGAACAATACATAATATAGGAAGAAATAAATCCTGAAAATAAGACAGTTTAATGGAAAACGATACAGTAAAATCCTGTGTGTTCTTTCATTTATCATGCTTTGTTTTACTTTACTTTTCAATGTGCCTAAAGGTGAACTACTCAAGATCTCTATACTGAACAGTTAAGGATATTAGGAAGCTGCAAGAATAGTTGGCTTGCATTACTAAATTTATGGCAGATGCAGGAGTTCCAAAAGGGATGCTCAAGAAATCATAAAGCAGATAAGGCCACACCTAAGCGTATGTGATTGAGTCAAATTTGAAATCACACAACATCCTCAAGTAACCTAGAATCCAAACAGAAATGCACTTTTACCTTATGAACTATCCTGTAACATGGTGATTTGGAGAATTATTCAGACCTCTGGAACTAGTTTCAACTTCAGATTTCAACACAGTGCACACCACAGGCCAGGTGACAAGCACTTCAGCAGGCCTGAAATTTACTGCCTCACAACATGTAACTTCAGAGCACAGGTTCCAATTTACCCGTGTTCAAGGGCTGCAGCTGATCTGGTAGCTGGAAATCAGCCATACAACACTACATACAACATACAGCACTACAACCAGACTGCAAAGCCAAACCAGTATTTCAGAAGAGGTTCTCAGTTAAAAGCCCCTGATGAAAAAAACACCAACACACTCACAGTGCATACACACTTTGGTCACTATAGCTCTAGACATACCAAAAGCAATGTTATTAACAACAGTAAGATAAATCCCAACAGATGGCATGATATTCAACCTTGAGATAATAGTACAAACAGTCAAACAAAAAAATTTCCAGAAGTTTTTTTAAAAGATAGATGAAACTTCAGAAACACTACTCTAGCATCACAAGAAAAAACCCCAAACATTTGTTCTCAGGAAGATTGAGCTGTAAAATGAGAAACTTAAGGGTGACTGGCATAATAGTGTGTTTACACAGAAATACACATACACATCTGTCTTCCCAAAATAAATGACAAGGGGATACACCAATACATATTATTGCACTATAACTTCTCCTATTAGTGAGCTGTGATGGGGAAAGCCAAGCAACCAAGAACCAATTTGCATGTGATAATATACAGCAAAGGAGGAATAAAATGGAAATAGTGACTTTCTTCCAATTCCTATCTCTTTACATCCCAACACTGAACATGTAATTAATTCATAGCAAATTTAGCAAAAAAAGGTTATCAGAACTGTTTCTCAATTGACTACTTCAGTCATTAATAGTATTCAACATGTTTCAATCTTTTCTATATAGTTTGACTGAAGTATTAGTAAAGTAATTTTCAAAAACTAAAAAGACTATAAAAGAAAGTGTTATTCCATGTTTTTACTGCGGCCTTTCAATATGCCTTTAATAAAAACCAAAACACTGAACACTTTGCCACCTCCTCCAAAACTCCCTTTTTCCCAGTTTTTAACTTCTCAATCAACACCAGCTGTCAGTGCAACAAGAGACAATAACGTAATTTACTTGCACATAAAAAGAACATTCATTTTTGAGAGATGTAAACGTCAAAGAATATTTGTACATCTTCCATGCTATAGATAACGGAATGCACAGATTCGTATTTTCCCTGGTATGAAAACTATAGCTGCTGCTTGTAACATTCCGTGTATTTCTCAGTCGCAAGTCATCTGCAGAGCACTCCAGAAGGGCTCCATCTGGAGACCATTCAGAACCAGAAGTTATGCAGAAAGTGGCGATGTGCTTAGCAAGGAGCCTCATACACACTGGAAACACATGCCACTTGTGCACTGGGAGCTACTGCAGCTGCCAAGGAGGTTCCACATGGAATGCTAGTTGCTGGTATGCAGCTATAAAAATTTAAATTATTACTTGAGCAACCACCTCCTTCAGAGACCTACCTATCACATGACAAGGACTTCTTGATTTGAATGCTCAAATCACACTGAGGGGAACACGTGATTCAAAGCCTGAACAATTCCCATCTGACAGATAGCTCTGTGCCCCACTTCCAGTTAGTAGGGGAGGTCCTAATAATGATATTTCCTTGAATTAGCAGCACATGCCTCCCATTTACAAATTACTCAGTGACAAGTCTTCCATTTGGAGCTGACTCATGAGCCTTGGCTCACCTGGACCAGAATTTGCTAGCCTTTTGGACACTCGTTGCAAAGCCTCACCACCAGAGCTCCTGCCTCTCTCACTCCCTCAGGTCCCCCCCATTTCATGCAATGAATACTCAGAGAAGGGTCGTTCATTTCTCCCTTTATGTGAGTTAGGATATAACTAACTGCACTGGAGACAATAGGAATATTTACTACATTTCGGTTTAGCATAAACTGTAATTTACTGCAACCAAGATTTTTATGCAATGCCTGAGAAAGAAAAAAAACACAACAGCTCTTGTTCTTTCTAAGAAAGGTGGGAAAACAAAAGCAAATCAGCTCTTATCCCTAATACAAGTCACTTCAATATCTTCCTTCCATGATCTGATCATTAAATTAAGAAAAGTGGCTGCTAAATGTTTACCTGAGCCCACAGGGAAACTAGGGATGTTTCTTAAGTAGAAACTCCACAAGAATTGCTAAGCACATAGAAAACATAACCACCTTTGGAAACAGGACCATGGGGAGACAGAATCCCAGTCTGCCTCATGGCAGTCAGGTCGTCATCAGGGGCAACTTCAGGGTCTGCCTGGCAGCCTGACAGAATAACATCATGGGAGGGATGCCTGTCTTGAAAATACCTCCTGTCATTCTACAGCTACCACTTACAGTGACAGTAAGAGTGAAAATAATAAATGAACGTCTGGAATGATTATGTAGCTCTCTTGCAGAAGGCTTCTGCTAGGCTACAGCACTCACAGTTCCACATCACCAACACCATCCTGCACCTGGATGGGTTAAAGGCTAGCAGGGCTGCACTAATAGGCACCCAGATGTGTATCTATGACTAACTGCACCGAGTGCCACAGGACAACTCATGGATATGAAAGTTACCTACTCCTTTTTGTGCAAGTCTGTGGAGACTCCTGGCCTAAAACATTTTCACCCACCACACAGGCTGTGAAAATCAAAAGACTTAGCATAAGGAGTGACCATATTGTTTCACTACCACACACGATTCAAAGAATCTTTAAGCACTGTTTCTGGTTTTCCTCAGAAGTAATTTTGATATTAAGACATCCAGTATGGCATAGATAGACAAGTCAGTCAAGACATGAGAAACAATTTGAAGAAAAAACTACAAATAGAACATCCTAGTAATGCACAGATTAACCCATTTTTACTTATTTTGTATTAAAATACTCCAATAAATTCACAGAAAGATCACTATGAAATCAGGTTTGCCAAGTGACAGGCCTAGTGTTGTGGCTAATTAGTCTCCTGCTTAAAAAAGGCAAACAAAAAAATCCCCAAACCATACACTTTATTGGTGCATCACTATGTTGTTAACAAAACTACATATATTTTACATGAAGCATTTAGTTGACAACCTGAGGAAACGATCAGTAATACGATGATCTGCACGTTCAACTAAAACAGGTTCCAGTTGAACACCAAAAGATTTTAAAGCTACTTTCCATTTTTATAGTACTTTCCATCACAGTGCTCAAAACACTTTACAAGCCTTCACAGCATTTAAGACATCAGCAGTGGCAGTTTCTGGAAAATTGTCTCTAATCTTGGAAAGGCAAATTTCTGAATACCAGATCTGAAATCTTTTGGATCTGATATTTTTCATTAATCCTAAATACTTCCAAAATTAAACTGATAAAAATTATAGGGAACTAGATTCTGTGAAAAACAAATCTTAGGTAACCTACCCACAAGAACTTCGGCATAATTTTGAACGTCTTTAAGTCTTAGTTAAAAGACTTGCTAATACAGTGTCAATGGCACGCTCTCAATGCCCTGTCCTATCCATCATTGCTGCCTGCAAGATCATTGAGCAAGATGCAACACTTTAACTACTGAAGTTGAAACGGCACGTTCAGAACTTATGCCTATCTTGGCATTCCTTTCAACCTCTAATTTTTTGTGGTCTGACACAGAAACAATCCCCAATGCCCTTCTCTCCATTTCCAAGCAAGCTAAATTGAACTGCAGTTGCTCATTCTAAACATTGTCATTTTTGCAACACAAGCAGACAAGAAATTAGACCAGAACAAGAATTCCATGAAACATGCAGGACTCTTAGAAAATCTGCCTGATTTTCACCTGCTGCATGCTCATTTTAGAAACATTAACAGACAGACTCAACGAGCTTTCTTACAGTTTCTTCTGTGATTTCAGAGACTACTACTGGTGGCGTTGGAGTATTCTGGGTCTCTGACTCTCAAGATCAGCCTCTCTGCACTTTTCCCCCTCCTCTCATTCCTCGGTGAAGTCAGAGAGGCATGTGGCAGAATGCAGAATACATTCTCCTTTTAGCATTTGCAATGCAAAACTAGGTTTTGTTCGGTACAGAAATCTTGCACAATAGGCTGTGTATACGTATTCGCTCCAACAATGCTGTCCTATGCAATCACTCTGTAATTACACACAGTCATAAAGCTGCTGCTGTTGCTGCCTGGAACTGCAGTCTCGCCCTCTAAACAACCTAATATCAGTCTCCGCATTAGGACATTTCTTTTCTCTCTTCCCCTCCCTTAACTGCCTACTCCTTGCTCCAGTACAGATGGCCTTTACACTGCACTCAAAACATGTAGTCAGGATGAAATCAAATGATTATTACAAAAGGACTGTTTTAAAGAGGATGCCAAGTAAATATCTGCCGAGAAAAGAGAATATTTCTCTAATTCTGCAGGCAGCAACCACACAAGACTTTATAAGACGAAAATAAATCCTGCTTATGCCTGTTAAAAAAAAAAAAAAAACAACTAAGTATTATATAAGACACTCACATACGTGCGTGGGTGTATTGTCAGCTTTTACTGGTAAACTGCAAAGAATCAGTCCTCTGCAGTTGCTGCCAGAGAACTGTACAATTAGGAGCACAGGATTTTCAGAAATTATCTAATAAATTCTTCCCCCCCCCCCACTCCACTGCGTAAATCCCGGCCGAGAAATCGAACCCCTGCAAGCCGAGACGCCCAGGGCGGGGAGTGAGAAGCGTCCGGGGCACGCCG
>VWZY01003038.1:231240-241835 GCA_013399075.1 Chloroceryle aenea
TGGACTCGGCTGCCTTTTGCGGGGAAGGAGGGGAAATCCCCAACGAGTAAGGGGCGGGGAGAAGAGTTTGCAGCACTGATTTGGAAGCCAAGCCCTGCAAAATACTGGCCATGTTCAACACCTGGCAAATCTCACCAGTTTGATGCCCCGAGTTAGGTACCAGCTTCCCAGTATGATCACATTCTCCCTTAAGAACAAATAAACGAAAAGCTTTTTCAGGGAACCACTTGTAGCAGAAGAACACGTGGCTTTGTTTCCTCTTTTTGGTCCTGTTTTTCACAGCTTTTTCTGAAGAAAAAGTGGAAAAACGGGGAAGGGCAAATTGTATTAGGTACAAATCCTCAGGTCATTTCTATGCTGTTGGATGTTTTACCCAACACCTGAAATTTACTTTCACAAGAAAACTGAAATTTAATTTCACAAGTGCACGTACTGCTGAGCTTTCTAAAAACGCTCAGCTTGTCTGCTGGAATATGGCTTCCTCTGCTGCCTTGGCCTGAGAATAAAAAACAGTGTGCTGGCAAATGCAGGCACGCTACTCCTCTTAAGGCAGGAAATAAAGCAGCTGCTTCATCCTTGCTCCCCCTGTAGACTGCTCTGATAACTCGAGTTATATTCACAAGCAATGAAACTTTCATAATATAACATTTAGACAGAGTTCTCGGGTAAGGTTCTCACGCAGTGAAACATGGCAAGGAACACGAAAATGCCAGATGTTCTTCCCCAACATGCACGTTGTCACATGTTTACTTTGCCCAGCTTCAATCACTCCATGCACACAGCAGTGCAGTTTGGTTTTTTTCAGACCAGCAGGGCAGTCTCCTTTCTAGCATGTTTTGCTTCACAGAGTGAAACACAGAAGTAACTTTTTCACTGCTCACTGTAGGCTCCATTTTTTCACAATAGTTCCTGGCTTCTGTGCAGAACTTTTTGCCAGGGAAGCTCCAGATGCATGGAAACAGGAGCCACGAGAAGTGACTTAGCCGTGACTACAGAACGTATCTGATGCATAACCAGGTTTCTCTGATGAGTCTCAGGTCAGTAGTCTAATTACCACACCCAATCTTTTCCTGTCACGGTGCAGAGAATAACAGTGAGACACATGGAGCAAAATAGTAGCCACAGGTACTACTGGTAAAGTATTTTTTCTTTCACAACCAAAGGTACCATTTGATGCAACACTGTCTCAACAAGACATTCAAGGAAAACTCTTCTATACTACCATGAATGCGTTTGCTCTGCTGCCTAGACAGGAGCGACAGGTCAGTAACTATTTAAATCAATACAGAAAGAATATTCACAGCTGTTCACAAATATGTAAAGCAAACATAAATAATTGATCAACTAACGACTAAAACTGAAGCCAAAGGCATACAACCCATTAGTTTAATTTGCCCAAATAATGACTGAAAAGACAGATTCCATAAACAGGAGTTATTTCCTTCTCTAAGATATTAGGCAATCAGCACCTCCCATGAAGCACATCAGCTATTACTAAGATTGAAATTGCTTTATCTCAACTTTCATTGGGAAAAAAAAACAAAACAAACACCTCTCTTGTATGACTGTAAATCATGTTGTAACAGTAGAGTGTAGCTCTTCCAGCCAGCTGGAACAAATGCATGTTGTACTTCACCTTGGAGTTTGAGAAGCAAAATGCTGAGTAGTGCCTCATGTTTCACAACACATAATCACCTCCAAGCAGCAGACAATGGCAGAAACGTCATCCTCTGGCTAGAGAAGCTGTACATTGCACAGGCCGGGGAGGATGCTTTCTATCCTCATCTAGGAGACATTTTAACATTGTTGCGTTTTGATAGTCACCTCCTAAATGATGTACAAGGCAGATAGGAAGCCCATACTGAGCCAAAGACAACATCATAACCACAAGGCCAAAGCTGAAACGTGCAGTAAGATGCAAAATCTATAGGAAAGGATAGCACTTCTTCCTTAGCATACCAAATGGAATAAGAATAAAAAGGGGGAAGCCTGTAGGTACACCAGCCACAGACCTGAAATAGAAGCAGCACACTTTGAAGGCACTGTGGCATGAGGAGTGTTTATAGAGCTGTGCACTGTTTATCTTACTGAGCAATAAACAGGTTTATGAAGTGTTTTGTAAAGATTTTGCCATTATGCACTCCTCAATTGTTTCTCTGTTTCTCCTGTAACACAGTTCTTCCATCTCCTTCAGAGCCAGCCATCATTAGTTTCTTACTTGCAGCAGTAGCTTTTGCTGTGTTTTTCCTAATTTTTTTTTCTTTCTCCTTTTCTCAGCACATGCCAAGACTGCATGAAGGCTGCACTTGCATCAGTTTTACAGGAACAAAATTTAATACATGTACATTCCCTGTTACATCATTATTTTATTACTACATTGAAGGAAGAGATTGGAAGATTTCCTAGTTATCACCATATAAAAATCTAATGCTTCTTTGGCTTGTACAGACACATCTTGCACTGTAACATCGACTCATATCATTAATAAACCGGATTGCACTGAGTCAGAATTTGGATTAAAGACTATGCTTTGCATACCTAGGTTGGCAAAACTGGGACATAGGCTCAGCAGGTGGCACTCGTTTCACCAAGTCAGAGCAGAGCCAATGCCCCATCCTCTTTCTAGCTGTCACGAGCTGAATTAGTGCTCCAGCATTATGGGAGACATTATGGAGCTATTCGTTCTCCCTGAAATTAAGTATAAAATGAAGGCAGTAAGAAAATAATTGCACTCTTTGCAATAGAAGTTTCAAATTCCAAACACTCTGT
Organism: Chloroceryle aenea; assembly: GCA_013399075.1. Lineage (NCBI taxonomy): Eukaryota > Metazoa > Chordata > Aves > Coraciiformes > Cerylidae > Chloroceryle > Chloroceryle aenea. The sequence goes on from VWZY01003038.1 coordinate 234,010, forward strand.
CTCAATCACTGAAATGTCCTCTAAAATTTCCAGTGGATGTGATATGTTTCTTAAAAAATGATAAATGGCAGCAGAAAGCGGTAATGAATAAAATAACTGCAGTGGTTATCCTACAAACACATTCAATGCTTGAGGGCAGGGCTGTCTCTTGACAAGTTAGAGAATAGACTGACAGGAGCCACATGAATTTCAACACAGACTGATGCAAAGCCCCTCACTTTGACTGGACTAACCTTTTGTCATTGTACAGCCTGGGACCAACAGGCCACTCAGCACCACCAAATAAGATCAAGGGGTCCTGATGGGCAGGAAAAAAAAAAGTAAAAAAAAAACCCAAAAGTAGTACAGCTAGGCCAAGGGAAATAACTATTCCTCTTTAACATTATTTGTTAGTCTGCATCTGGAATACTGTGTCCAGTTTTGGGCATCCGAGTACAAGAAAGATTTTGACAAACTTGAGCCAACAGCAAGCCAAGATGGTCAGGTGCTGCAATAGAAGGAGAGGCTGAGGGAAACCACTTGTCTGTTCAGAAAGTAGAACAGGTAGGAGAGACTTAACGTGAGCCTTCCAGCGGCTACGAAGCTAGATCTTTACCTAGAAGAGAAGGCAAAGCCAGGCTCTTTACTGAGGTACACAGTGGGGGAAAGGCAACGGTCATAAATTGAAACAGTGGCTGTTCCAACCAGGTCGTGAGGATAATGCAACAGGTTGCCACGAGAGGCTGTGGAAATACCTTCCTTGGAAGTTTCCAATAGCTAACTAAGAAAAAAGCCCTGACTACTTGAGAAAGGCCTGAGAAAGGTGGTCTGAATTCAGCATGGGCCCCGCATTGAGCAGGAGACTGAATGGGAGACCTCCCAAAATGCCCCCCAGCCTCAGTGATTCTACAGTTCAAGAAGCAAATCCCCTCATACCACCTAAGAGGAGGTTTAATTAAATGACAGTAAAATATTTTGAAGAAATCTTATAGGAATAACAAGTGATTGTATGTGTTTCATGTTGTTTGGGCTTTAGTTTTGAGGTTGCAAATGTAAAAGACCGTCAGCATAAATACGAAGAAACCCATTCCCATGTAGTCAGCATTTTTCAGCCACATTATCACTGGAGAAAATGCTTACAAAGTTGGGTTTGTTTTGTTTGGGTTTTTTTTGTGCTTTTTTTGTTTGTTTGGTTGGGTTTTTTTGTGTCTTTTTTGTTGTTGTTTTTTGTTGGTGTTATTTTGTTTTTTTTTTTTTTATACAAGATTCAATACTCCTTACTCCAGAGAAATTCTAATTTCCCTGATATCAGTGTCTGTCTCCCATTTTTATCAGAATTAAAATGAAACACTCAAGATGTTACTTTTGAAATATTATTCTAGAATACATCTTGGGAAACTTGATGCAGTCAGACAGAATGTTTGGAAAGAAGGGGTTTGCCTTTTTAAAAAGAGCTTGCAAAGAGAAAAAAATAGTATTTTGTGTATTTATTTTACTCTTTATAACCAAGTTTTAAATTAAAACACTGGGCCTGCTTTACTAACTTAAGCAACATTCAGCTTCTTTGATCAGCTTAGGGAAAAACACATGTGTGTAAATGTCTGTGTGTACACATACAAAGTGTCATGAACTGGCTCCCTGAGAACCAGGATAAGACTTTGTTTCATGAGGGAAAGGGAAGGTCACTGTGGTTGGGAGAAGAAACCACATGTGAAAAAAGTTATTCATCCTGTTTAAACACCACTGAAAGAAGTTCAGACACCATGGTGAGAAAGACAGTGTAAGAAACCATGACGTACCGAATTATGTGGCATGATGAAAACCAGGACTACTGAAACTTTTGTCCTAATTTTGCTGGGTTGTGTAGCCTTAAACACACTGTGCAGTCCTTTCTGCATTTACTGTCCCTTTTTCCAGAATCCTACATTCTTTGTTTGTTTGTTTTAGAAACAATAGTCTGTGGTAACATTATTCACTGTTTAAAATTGAGAGGAAGAACAAAAAACCAAAACAACAAACCAAAACATTTGGGGAAACTAAGTGGTGAGCTGAAGGCCACACGGAGGTTCAATAGCTGAGCTCTGGTTACCTCCAAATGCTCAAGCCCATATATAAATTCATCTGTCACACTACAATTTTCCTGTATTTTAGGAATCTACAGATGGTGTTAAACTATATCATGTCCCCTTGTCTACGTGTCACTAATCTATGCATACAGTTATAGGACACCAAATGTTTCATACTGCTCAATAGACTAAGTGGTGGCACAAGTTCTGAAAATTAGGTTCAAATTACCTCAAGCAGGATGATTAAGAAAACAATTAAACACCTAAAATGTAATTTTTAAAAAGCTGTCTGTAAACTGCCTCTGATTATTTCTTAAATATTTAGAGATTAGTTTTTCTTACCTACTGTTAAAAAAGGAACTAATGAACATATGTAGCACTATTTTAGAACTCTAAAAATGTAAAGCACTGTAAATTCATTAGCTCTATGAATTATTATTATACATAGCTTGGAAAAAGTGCATAGACTAATAGCTCTCAACAAGATCAAAAATACTTCAGATCAGTAGAAATACTCCTGAAAAACATGGTGGGCAAGAAGTATCAAGAACTGGTGGGCATATATGTATTTTTAATTCTAGTACTTTAAGACTGTAATAACTAACTGGTTTGATGGCCATTATTATAACAGCACTATAATAAAGGTTCAACAAACCTTTCTGGAATTTACCTCTTATGTATTACAAGAGTGTAAGATCTTTAATAGGAACACACTCTACTACTCTGGGTGGGTATATATGTCATTTCCAAAACCTTCAAGTTTTGGAAGAGCATAGACCTGCTTTCAGGAACAGTTACATCAGTTCCTGCATCACATTGATTTCACAGTCAATGCCTTATGAAATGAGAGTAATTCTCCAGTTTCTGTAAAATCCGTATGTAAAACTGTCTAGAAATCAAATGGATGGATTTTCTTTTTTTGTAATAGATACTGTGATTAAGACTTAAGCAGATGACTGTCGGGGAACAGCAAGGGCTGGGGCTGTTCCCCAAGAGCCCAGGGTCAAGGAGATTCCCAAGGCTGGCAGGGCTGGCCCTTCACCAGGAAGGGTGAGGAATCTGGGCAGGGCCAGGGGGGCAGCCCCAAACCCAGGGCATCAGGCACCCCCATGGGGATAAGGCAGGGCTGAAGTTAGACTGGGAAGACAAGTTCACAGGTCAGGATCAGTTGTTGGGCACGGGCAATGTAGCTCAGGCAGGGCCACGTGTAAGAGACTCAGCTTAAAGTAGCTCCCAAATAAACATGGTAGAAGCCCCCACTGAGGGTTGGTTTTGTGGGTAACTTCCTCTAAGGGTTCTTTTGTCTTTTTCCCCAAGACAACCAGCTGCTCTTTCTTTAAATTGGCTTTGAGCCCAGGCAGAGAGATGTCCTAGAAGCACTCAGCATCCCAGCGACAACAAACCAACAAGAAATATTGAGCCCGTTTACTGTAAAGTAATATTCACAGCTTGTTTGGATTCAGTGTAGTAACAGAAATAAAGACTGTCAGTTCAAACATTGAGCCGGAATATTTTTCTGCCTTTATATAACAGTAATGCTACATACTAGGAATTATTTTTACGGATGACAATCTAGGCCATTCCTCTAACAGTCCAACTAGACCAATTTTTTTTTGAAGCATGGAATACTTAATGAATTTCATCATTAGCTTATTTAATACCCTAAAGTGTTTTGTTTCTACTTGTATTTCATTTTCACATCCATGTTATTCCTCACAAGTACACCAGTATGAAGGCAATGCTCACTCTTTCTCCTTTGTATGACAAATGCAGTCAACATTCAGCACATTGTTTATCCAGACTGAGGGATTCTCATTTACACAGGAAGTCACAGGCTGTAAACCACCTGAATAGCTCCTACACGATCCAGCCCACTAACAGCAACTGTCACATCAGAAGAATGATTTAGTATTTCCTTATGTCCCACTGTTTGTCCCAGCTACAGACTAGGACTAATGACAACTGGAAGAAACCAGCAATCCTGAAGTTTCTTGCTAAGAATATCTTTTCCCACATGCCTTCTCAGCAGCACTGACAGAGAAAACAAATGCAGCTGAGTTACAGAAGTCCTTAGTGTTTTTGGTTTTTCAAACATGTCATCTAAACTGTAATGCTTTTTCAAATTACACAACTGCTAATGCATTTGGAAATTTAAATTTTCAGTGGAAAAGTGGATGACAGTGGAAAAACACTTTTAGTTCCTTATGCTTTCAGTTCCTTCCAGAATTAAAAAACCACAAACATTTCTGCTGTCAATCATCATTAAAAATAGTATCTGTTGCTGAAAAAAAAAAAATATATACTTGGCACACACAAAAAATCCCAAATAATGAAGAAATTGAGGCAGAGATTATAATTTTCTAATAGGTTACATAAATATAACAGCTCATGACCACAAAAATAAGATTATTTTCTATGTTGACATCAAGAAACTACTCATAACTATTGATACATGGTATATAAATATCTGCAGGATTTGGAGCCTTGTTCAGTATTCCTTTTATGTATATTTTATGTACTTTTTAAATATATTTATGCAAATACATACATATATGCACATATGTACATGGTTGGTCTTGATGATCTTGAAGGTCTCTTCCAACTAGAATGATTCTATAGATATATATTTATATATAAGAGCATCCTGAAGTAATTTCTTATGGAGAACATCAACTGGGAACTCCTTCAGAACCTCAGTATCTGATAGATTACAAATAGCAATCTCAAAGCCCATTTTAAATCATTTGACTCTGACAAACATTCAAGGAGCTTTCAGCTGAAACAGGCTTTAGTGACAATGACTTCATGACTGCACTGCAATTAGACCGAAACACATGCAATATAAGTGTGGGGGGCAGGGAGGGAATCAAAAAGCAAGCAATCTCTAATGTCAGTCTCCATAGGTAGCAAATGGTACTCTGTCTCATGGGGACTCATTCCTATTCCATCCCATAAATAAATTATAGAACGGGAAGGGAAATATAAATCAATTACAACAGGAGACATCAACATGTATAAATAAGGCATATATCACAGAGGATAATCTGAAACTACATAATTATGCACCTTGATGACCTTCTCTGTCCCTCTACACCTTAATCCTTCTTTACTGACCACCGCTACTTGCCAGTGCTGGCAGTTTGCACTCGTGGAAACCAGGCTGCAGAGCTTTTTCTGTCATCACCATTACACCACAGTGTAATTGGTGAATTGCTGTGCAGTTTTTGTTCTTGGATTCATGAGCGAGTTACATCCCATTGATTTTCATGCCTGGACTCCAGAGGTATTTTGGCAGTCCTCCAAGCTGCCTTCCAATGCCAATTTGTGTCCTAGCCCAACCAGCTGGTCTATTTATCTCTGTGATCTCTGAACATTCCTTAATTCTGTTATAAAGTACATAGCATGTTTGATAATACAGGAAATTAACTCAGTCCCTCTCTGTATGTTTATCAGTACAAATCTCATTATGGAATTTCCCATTTTTACCCCCCCCCCCCACCAGTCTTACNNNCCCCCTTTTTTTTCACAGAAAATTAGCAGAGGTTTTTTTGTCTTGTCAATGGGAATGTTAAGAAGGTTCATGCTTAAAGTACAATGTACAACTAGAGTTATTTTCCAATATCTACATAGGGCATAAAATACAATTTCAAAGCACTAGCCATAGGTAGGATGTGATTTTCTAAAGCAAAAATGCTTCCCAAATATGGATGTGGTTATATTATTATATTGCAATATATAATGTCTTTTATCAATGCATCTCAGGCATTTTGCATGGACTCTTAAAACCCTTCCCTTCCTACAAACAAAGCAGGATCATTCCTCCCTTGCAAATGCATGCTCCTCCCTCACCTCCTCCCAACTCTTCTCTAGCTCCTTGAAGCCACGGTGGGCTGAGAAAGCAAAGGAAAGGAGCTGGAGGAGGCTAACGTAACTCGAACCTACAGCAGAACAGATGCAGGAATACACGCAATCTATGAAGGCAACAACTGCAAAACAGTCTAAGTACCAAACAAGATCAGTTACTCTAACATTATACATCTGTTGTGTTTACTATAGCCTCCATTTATAGGTACTTGTAAGTTAGTTTCTTCATTGTTCCCTTACATATATGAGAGGCATCCGCAAATATCACTATGGCCTCAAGGAGCACAAAAGCAATCATTGTCTTGGCCTCAGCAAGATCTCCTTCCCCCACAAGAAATTCTCTGAATGTGTTTGTTGTCTTCACAGTGCTGCTAACAAGAAACACCAGAAACACACCGTGTTCAAGGCAGGGAGCAGCAAATCCACTGTTCTCTAGTAATCACTGTGGAATCATGACATTAGACTTTACAGATCAAAGTACATTGAAAAAATATGGCAAAAACTCACCACTAGAGTCTCTCTCAAATGGGAAGTGTTTCAGGAAATTTGCACCTTCAAACTGTGGAGGGAAAAGAAGACGATTAAAAAAAAAAAACAACCAAAAAACCTCAAACTACAGAAAACCCTCAAACCTCCTGTTATCATGAAACTTAACTATGAAAGTAAGGAAAAAGTTATCAAGTTATAGGATCAAACTTCTTCACATCTGCACCACTAAGAAAACAATTGTTACTGCTGTTCAGTGTCAAGTGACTACAACAGCTGGGGGTTTATTTTACCTTTCTGTGAAAGATTGGTGGAAGGCTCTTGAAACGTGCAGACTGGCTAAGAGGCAGAAGACATTCTCAGAAGTTCAAAGCAACACAGAGGACAAGAAAGAGGACTTCCAAACAACAAAACACTGTCATAAATCACCATGAAATGTGATTTCATAATTGCAGGGTGGAACTTTGCTGTGCAGGAGGCACACAGATAAAGCAACAGGGACGTATAAAAATAAGTAATGGAATTTAACACGAGTGTATTTTTGGAGGAAAGTGTTTGTAAAATACTACCAGCAGACCCTCAGACACAATTCTTCCTGTCTGTTCCACAGAACACCATCCTGTGTTCATTTCTCTGACATCCAAGCTAAATTCTATCCTGCCATTTCAGCTTCCAAAAAGTAGTGGTGGGAACTGTGAGAAAAGACTAATTGTAGAAATTATGTTACAAATTCACTTGGACAGCTCCTTGATTTGTAGACCTAATCTTTCCTTCACATATGGTAAAATTTATTATTAAAATATACAACATGTTTGACAGAACTATGATATAGTTTATTTACTCCTGTCATTTAGTATTCACCATTCTATTTAAAATAATAATTAAAAAATTAATGCAATTTGTAGTGCTTGCAAAGCCAGTAGTCACTAAGAGACCTAGAAGACTATCCTGTTCTCCACAGAAAGCCACACAAGAGAAAGGCATCCAAATAAATCTAATTTCCTCAGTAGATGTAAAAATGCCCTCAGACTATCATTTAGATAGTCTCACCTACTGCTCAGAACTGGCAGGAAGCCTCTTTCCCTCCTATCGTCTATGCTGGGTAAAATGCAGTATGCAATTACCATCTGAAGCAGGTTTTGCTTAGTTGCCTCAGACCTCCCAGTTACCAATTGATCAGCCTCTAGGAGACAACCCTCACTGTTACCCTGAAGTTGCTTATCTGAGAGTCAAAACAGTTGTCACGTAAGTTTCATACATCCAATAAAATACTTCATCACTCCTAATAATAAGGGCAGGCATAGCCTCTTAGAATCCTTACAGGAAACATGTGAAAGTCTCTGCAAATTCCCGTTTCAAAGAATCACAGAATATTCATGGTTGGAAAGGACTTCCTAGATCACTGAGTCCAACCATAACCATAACAAAAAA
>VWZY01003038.1:249441-262979 GCA_013399075.1 Chloroceryle aenea
AAAAAAAAACCCCAAAAAACCCCAACAAAACAAAAAACAAACAAACAAAAAATCAAAAAATAAACCTGTCTGGATCAAGATCCAACTATTATTTTTCTTTGTTCACCTGTTTCTATCATGGGGGAAAGACTGCAGCCTGACTTCGACCCTTAATGTGTGTCAAAGAATCCACATGGAGAAAATACTGTGTGGGCAGCTTAAGAGAATTCAGTGATGAGACAAAACATTAGGAAATATGGATTTATTAGTTCCATTTATGACAATACTTATCTTTTTATGTCATGTTTTTTCTCATTCATGACAGTATGGATTCTGGCCTCTACTTTTTGAAAAGTTGAGTTTGCAATTAATTAATACTCTTCAGAAGTAGAGAACTCCTTAGGGGTGTGGTGGAGAATTTGGTGCCTAATCTGTTACATTTCCATTTCCATTTCCATTCACATGACCTTGCCAGTTTTTAGCCCAGCTATTCCTGTCTCTGTTTGCTTTGTTCTGTCTCATTCACTATTCCCAGTTTCTCCTTCTCTCTCCCCATGCTATTTGTCTTTTCCTTGCTTTACTGGCCTGTTAAGTTGTTATTCTTGCCACGATTCTCTGTTCTCACTGATTCCTAGTGCCAATCCTGATTTCTCCTTCCTGCGTGTTCCTCATTCGGAGTCATTCTTCCTTGAAATTTCTTTCTTTGAGTTTCCTCTGAGGATCCTTGTTCCAGCCATTTTGACATTGAAGTTTCAGGAGACTTCCAGTCTTACTTGTCCTCCATTTAGATTTACTGCTTTCTTCCTCCATGCTGCCTGGGCCTGATCCAGGAGAAATGAAGTACCTACTCTTCCGTTTTTTTAGTAGACTGCACCTGGCATGGGCTCAAACACCTTGGAGGTAGGTGAATCATTTTGGCAAAGTATATAAAACTGAAAGCAGTGTCTTATGGGCAGTCTTAGAAACAAGAAGTTCTGGGAACCAAGTTAAGGACAAACAAACTGGATCACTTTAGCACTGAGGTTATTTATTTAATATTTTTAAATGGAGTTGTCACGTGTCCCTCGGCAAAAAAATGGGAAAAGAAATGCAAGGGGAGAAAAGGTTAAGAAGAAAAATGGGCTAAAACGTAGTTGAGAGGCCCCTGAAGGTACTGCTTTTCTGCTGCTTAGTGCTCCTGCTGGACTGCTAGGGTGGGTCAGTTGATCTTGCCATAGAACGATGATGATAAACCTTGCAATTAATTTTTACTCCATTTCATTTAAAGAGTAAAAACAACTCAGATTATTTTTGTTTGGAAAAGCTAAACAATAGTAATGCATGTTGCCTCTTGTTGGTCTTTTAAAAAAATCCACAAACAAGTGAAAAGTGTCCCTCACACTGACATGAATGCAAAATTTGAAAAGGATTATGTGTATGATACAAATCCTCTCTATTTCACCTTGAAAAAAACCTATTCTTTCTCCAAAAGCTTTCCTTAGTTTAGGATGCTAAAGGATGATGCCTCTACTAATTTTCTTCAGTCACTTCTGTGTTGCTTATCATGTGAGGAGAGTTTGCTTGTTTATTACTATGTTAGGATGTTAGTGTGAACATTGGTTTATGTAATGGTGTTGCTGACTTCCACTGCAGAGTGAATGCAGTCATTTCTAGCATGTAAGTAAATGTCCATCTCCAGTGTTGCATGCTACTGTGACAGCTGTCATAGAATGAGTGACAGTTCAGTTGCCAGCCTCGCTTTCTGTCTACCCACTCACAGTACCTGGAAGATCTTCAATTTTAATTAGCACACAGCCTTCTCAACCAAAAAAGCTGTGAAAATGACCTGGGCCACCAACAGCATTTTTGTTCCCTCAGTATGTCAGGTATTCAAAGAAGTAAACTAAACTCACATAGTGTTCTTTTTCCACTCACATCTTTCTATGCTGCCCTGTATTGCTTTTTTTCTTTCTTTTAATACGTTAATATCTTTGGCTTTTTTTTCTGCAGAGAACTCTGTTGTTTTTAATCTGTACTATCATATTCAAGTATGTGTTAGGCACAATAAAAACACTTATCTCTTGTTCAGATTGGATTTTTCTGTTTGCAGGTATTTAGTTTCAGGATAGCAAATACCGAGTCGGCAGTTTTGACAGCAGGCCTTTCTGTAAGGCATGAGCTGTGCAGCCATTCTGCCCAGTCGATATGGCTCGTAAACAGTGGATAGGTTTGAACTGGATAGGAATAGGACATAGAGGAATCATTTGCCAGGTTCTGCGTGAGCTGTCAGATCACTGTGGGTTTAGATTGTTGTTGGTTTACATTCTCTGCATTGTTAATTTGTTATTTCTGCACAGAGCAGTTTCATTAGTGGTTATAAACTTCAGCCACGTTCTGTATGTGTGCAAATAGTTTACTAGAGTATATGGTTGTCCTTTTAAATTGCACTGGACACATCTGATAATAGCACAAATTGCTAATTAGATTGAATTACCACAAATTTTCAGACATGAAGACAATTGCTCTGGGAATAACAACTCTACCTCTTGAATGTAAATTTGTTAGGCAAAAGTTATCAGGAGGAATTTGGCATTTTGTTCTGAAAAATATTTTATAAAAGAAGTACATCATGACACGCCCACAATCACATAGGGAGTCCATAGATGTGTGCAATGCTGAACCCAAGATCTGCCAGTTTATCTTGGGCCATCCTTCCTGTGAGGGTTTTACGTGAGTATATTTATTCCAGAGATTGTATCAGTTATGGGGGTATAAAACTGGATTTTTATTTCTCTCTTTAACTGTTTATTCTTGTATTTTCAATGCTCATTTTTTGTTTTTTAAACAGTGACTGGTAACTTCACCAAAGTGTGAGGATTTTTTCCTTTTGTTGTGGACTGATGTTCTACATTTTCCTGTCCAAGGAACTATGCAGGTCACTTAGTTTTCACTGATGTGGTGCTGTAAAGACACATTTAAGATGCATTTCTTCTAGTTTTTCTTGTAGCACCCATAGGTGTTGAGATATTGAGAAGTTAAATCTTGATTAATTTTTGCCTAATATGTAGCTTTTCAAGTGTAAATTTAATCAAATGTTAAACCTTTATCTGGTTCATGAACAAGATACCTTTGGTTTGAGTCAGCTATGGCATTTAGAGAAGAGGGAAGGGTCGGGGATGTGCCCATTTTTTTTCTGAGAACTTCTTTATTATGTTTTTCAGCACTCCAGACTGTAGTTCTTGATGATCTGTGGATGCTGTAATGTGAGAACTGCAACAGTACAGACAGAAAGTTCTGTATTTTGCAATGTTCAAAGAATAAAGATATTGGATAAGTGGTGATGATGTAATCTTTCTAGGCTCATCTGGTTTGCTTCACTCCAATTTGCTGTGCTTGTCAGCAAAATAAACATTATGGCAAAGACATCAGCTATCGTGTTTCGTTCCTTCATGTCCTTGTTTCTTGCAGAGGTTGGTTATTTATCGTACTCAGCTGAGAATAGTAGCAAGAACATTTTTATTTTGTATTAGCTCTGAAAGCCTATAAGATCAGGATTTTTATCCTGTTAAATCAAGTTTATTCCCTGTTAATCACTTTGGCATCTTTCAGTTGCAAGAACACAAAATTTACAGTCCTCTTCTAAACTGTTGAAATTCAAGATTTTTTTCAGTGAAACAGATCAAATGGTGATCTGAGTCTTTCTCATCTCTGGACCATTTCTTAGGAGAAAATGCACTGCTAATAGAATGACTTGCTGTTTCATGTGAAACATCTTCCATAACAATCTCCTTTTACTGCATACCTGTGTATTGCTATCACGGACATGTGTGCCTGCCTTTTAGTGAGCTGCACCTGACTTAGGCATTCAAAGCAGCCTCGGTGTCCTTTAGGTGGGAACAGAAAATTTTCAGCACAGGAAGGCAAGCCAAATATATCTTCTACAACCTGGTAGTGGGTTATGATGATCTTACAAGGAGCACAGTACATTATGATTTTCAGTCTTTCCAGGAGGTGCTACTGTGACATTGTGTAAAATCATGGCTTTAACAAGATAAAGAGGGAAACTTTTTATTCATTAGTTTGTTTATTTTACATCCGAGATTGTTTTATGTGATTCTTGGGCATGGATGCTGAAGCTGGTGAGGCCCGTATGTCATCACCAGTTTCCAAATTTCTAAGTACTTTGCTCCGTGTTCTTTTTCAATAAAATTTATGTTTCTGTCCTTCATACAATGTTTTCCTCTGTAGAAATCCAGTGTGAAATTGCTGCAAAAGCAGGGATGATTGTACAGAGAGTGGTGCTGAATTCACGCCCAGGTGCGTATTTCTCGCAGTAAAGCAGCAGTGTGTTTGTTACTGTTGGCTAATCCTCCAAAATGGTGAGAGTAGAAACAGACACTAACTTAAGATATTGACGTTTATATACCTTAATACTGCATGCAGAAATAAAGTTTATTGTGAAGTGTATTTATTTAGTCTGGACATCCAGCTTTGTAAACACTTGGGTGGGGAAAAAAGTGTTAATGCATAATATGTGAGAAAAGCCTATGTTTAGGGACTCAAGTGAAGCAGGATTTGCAAGCACTGCTTTTTAGTTCTGACATTGGTTATCTTTGCATATTAAGAGATGACTATAAGAAAATATTTTGTTACTGTTCTTTTTTTATTCATTATAGTAAATATTACCTATTTTTTTCCCCCTCATGTTTCAGAGTATTTGGTTTTTAAATTTACATTCTGGAGGATTTGGTTACATTTGCCTTGTTAGGGGCTTTTCAGCACATAGGGTGTATTTTGAGAATGGGAACAATCTTAATTTGCCCTAATTGTTCATAAAAGTAATGTGTAGCAGCAGCCTGGGAACTGTCAGGCAGTGTGAGTGTCTGGTACTGGCCCAGTAAGCTGACAGAGCAGCAGGTGTTCAGGTTGGATGGTGTCAGTGCACCCATTTAAACCACAGGCAGTGACACAAAATCTGAAAGTTGGTCGGTAGCTTTATACCTGAGTAAAGATATAGACTTAGTTCCAAAAGGACTACATGAAAAATGCCTTCCTATATTGATTCAGGGGAGCACTACATTGATTCATTCATTTGATTTAAAAATAATTCTAGGTAAGAATGGAGTGCCAGTGGCTGAAAACTTCCGACTGGAACAAAGTACAATAGCAGATACCATCCAAGTGGGACAAGCACGTGTTCGAACCCTTTACCTCTCTGTGGACCCTTACATGGTACGTGGTGGACTTAGAGCTAAAGCAGAATTTGTTTTGTTTTTTTTTTTAAATCTTCAGATCTGTACCTGTCATGATGTTTAACACCAACATTACCAACTATAGGACAATGTATCTCTAGTATAACAACTTCTATTTATTCTGTTTATTCTGATGGAGTTATACTGGGAAGGAATTTGTCACTGATATGTCTGTGATATGTACAGGAGTATGACTTTAGATGACCAGGAAGAGGCTGTGAGCCGTGGGATACCATTACAGATTTGTTTCTATCAACTTTTTCTGCCTTTTTTATATACAGTTTTAAACTTGCCCCCACCCCCTGTGAAAGGAAGTATTGTTCAGTTGAGGGGAGTGTGGGTAGAGTAGGAAGAATATTTCATGGTGAAGAGAGGAACATGATCAGGCAAAAAAATTCTAGACACGTAGATGATTAAAGTTAAAATGCTATTTAGCTATTACTAGTTTTGTTTACAACTGAAAGTCAGATTTTCTCTTTAAGTGGGTGATGGCAGGACAAAAATGTGTCAATACTTTGTAAGCAATGGAAACAGAGGGAGGATTAGTGAATTAAGCCATAGCCAGCACTTGCACCTAATTCTGCAAAACTGGAGAAATTGTGTGATTGGGAGATTGTGGGTTGGAATGGAAGGTAGGAGAACCAGGCAGACCCTCTCTGCTAGTATGTAAAACTTTGTTAAAGAGAATTCTGACATTTGTTCCCTGCATAGGTGGATGTAGCAGGAAAAAGAAACAATCTTAATTTCAGGGAAGTAGGTTTAGCTTGTGAATTAAGACAAAGTTTTAAGAATCCTGAAGTGTTAACTCAGGTTACAAGGGGAGATAGAAAGAAAATACTTCATATTCCAAGATGTTTCATTAAATAATTCTCTGACAAGGATGATCTACATATATTTTACTGTTCCTCAGTGCAGAGGCATGGGCTAAATGATTTGTGGGTGTGTTTTTCAATCCTGTGTTTCTATGATTCATCCAGTTAAAGAATGACGTTTATAGGATTCTCACCAGACCCCAGCCTGTCCACTGCAGTTGCACGGCTGACTTTGACATCTACAGAATGTGTTCACTTTGGTAACACTGCTGGAGGAAATCCAAATGGTCTGTCCTCCTTTTGTACTGAGCAAATGAGGGGAAAGAAGGCTCTATGAGAAGATGATGAACATTTGGAGCTTATCGAGAGATTTTTGAGTAGCCTTTTGTGCTTGAAGTTTTAAACATATCTCAACTTCATTTCAACCCATAAACAAACCACGTGTCCCACCAGAGCCTCTCATTAAATCCTTGTCTTTCAGCGCTGCCGAATGAATGAGGATACTGGCTCAGATTACCTCCTGCCCTGGCAGCTCTCTGAAGTTGCTGATGGTGGGGGCATTGGGGTTGTGGAGGAGAGCAAGCACCAGAACTTGGCTAAAGGAGACTTTGTAACTTCCTTTAATTGGCCCTGGCAGACAGTGGCCATTCTAGATGGAAGCTTGCTACAAAAGGTAACCTAAATGCAAACCTCAGAATGTCACTATTTTCCTTTCCTAAAGTTTTTTTACAAATAGCAGCTAATGATACTATTTCTTAGTCAAAAATAAACCAACATTATTGGTGCAACCACTTCTCAAAAGGCAGATCAACTCATAGGCTGCAAAATCTGTCTCAATTTCTCTTGTCTTAACAAAGAAAAATGTAAATGCTTTTGTAGGTTACCAGACATGCCAGTATTACTTCAGTTGTTCATTTTTTAATAAATTTCTCTGAAGCTGCTTCTGTTAATTATCCTGATTCTTGTAGAACCCCTGATCCATGAGATCATAGCTGTAAGACATAAATGTCTTTAGATATATTTAATTCCATTCATTTCACTAACATACGTTAGTGAAAGCTTTTACTTGAGATTTTACATTGCCAGAAGAAAGTGTAGTCAATATTAAGCTGAAAGTGGAGAAGTAATGGTGCATTAGGGATATTGTGTTGATCCTCCTCGTGTAAAACAAAATTATTGCAGTTTAAAAATGCACATTTTCCAAATAATTCCTTCCTTTCTTTGGGACCCTTTGCCACCAATCTGCAGTCACAGCATTTCATGAAATGGTGCTATTTTATCCTTTGTGCTAACACAGGGATGGGTCACCATTGCCAGAAGCTTCTTATTTCTCAAATGCTTTTGGATGCTCCATAATTTAAGTTCTTGCGAGTGACTTTTTGTCTAAAAACATTTTCTAAAACTATGGAGATATTATCTTTGTTTCATTTTGTATAAACTTGTTCTTAGTATATAGCTAGCTTATACTTAGCATGTTCCTACTGGTTGTACCTTGCCTGGTAAACACCCTGAGTTATTCTTCTATCCTCAGACAATCAAATAGCAAACAGCAAAACCTCACCTTAAAGAAATGAACACCACTGTGTGTTTCTGTTTTGTAGCTTGATCCACAACTTGTAAATGGACGCCTTTCCTACTTTCTCGGTGCTGCTGGCATCACGGGACTGACCGCCCTGCTGGGTATCAAGGAGAAAGGACACGTCACTGGGGGTGCAAACCAGACGATGGTGGTGAGTGGAGCAGCTGGAGCCTGTGGCTCTTTGGCTGGCCAGGTAGGTAGGCTTAACTGGTACAAGCAGACTCTGTTACCAAGTGTACCTTCTGAAACGTGCTGGTTAGCAAGCATACGGATAAAATCTCTGTAATGCGAGCAGGTGTAACTCCGTGGGAAGGGCTGGGTTCAGCAGTTTGTGTCACGCTCACACAGAAAAAGATTCTAATTCTGAAACAAGTTTCGTGAGACTGGAATAGGAGAGAACAGCCCAAGTTTAGTACTTGTCTCTAGCATAAATAAAGTAAATTGTATAAATACATATACGTGCAATGTATTTGTATAGTAGCCTGCCCTTTGAACACAGTCTTTGGGGTGATTGGAGACTTTCATTTCTTTCCATATTAGAAAACAGTGAAAAATGTAATAACTCTTCTTTGTCTTGTGTTCTATGACATCCTTTTTATTTTGAGAATTACTGACCTTTTACCCTCAGCTTTGCAGAACCTGCTGTGTTGTGTTTGTGAGCATATGTGCACAACTACAAATATACATATGCATACATATATATACACAAATGATATTAAACAAGCTGAAAACTTACTGAGAAAGAGGAGCTATGAAGAAACAGTCCATAAGCAAATCTGAGAAAAATAGATTTAAATCAATGATTGTCTTTTTGACGGTTTATTAGCTCTGTTACAGTACTTGGCAGATGGTGATTTTATACTATATTTGGCTCTTCAGTACTGCCAATCATTGGTCACTCCACAGACCTGATTGCTTTGTAAATGGATTGACAACTTCTAATGAAAATTCTTTTCTTGTCCATGTTACTATCAATTATACTTTGAGAAAATGGATACAAATACTAAAATACACCGTGCATAGCAGAAGGCAGTAGAGAATTTAGTCAGCACATTGCTACAGGTAATTATTTTTTAATGATCATTTCAATTTCTCTTGTATGCTATAGACAACCATGACAGCAGGATACACAGAATTTTGGGGAGCCTGAAAGTTAATTTATACTCATCATCTAGTTGCAGGTCCATTAATTATTCTCTGTACCACACACACACACACACACACAAAAGATGTTTAAAAATAATAAGAATTTGCTCACATTTTGTAGTCATTTGCTTATTCTGGTGATACCACCTGATTTTTATTACTCTGAGCAGAACAAAGTAACAAACTTCTTTTTATAATTACCTTTCTTTGTTTGATTTAACCATACACCTGCAGATTGGCCGTCTGGAGGGCTGCTCTAGAGTGGTGGGGATTGCTGGAACAGATGAAAAATGCTCCATCTTGGTCCAAGAAATGGGGTTTGACGCTGCTATCAATTACAAGAAGGGGGACGTAGCAAGGCAGCTACGTGAGCTCTGCCCAGGGGGTGTGGATGTTTACTTTGACAATGTTGGTGGAGACATCAGTGATACAGTTATAAGTCAGGTGATTATACCAGCTGTCCCGTTTATTCTAGCCATTCTCCAATGTCTGTGAGCCCTGCTTTGAATTAGTTCCTACAGGAGACTGGCCTGCAGTACAGCAGAGCAGGCTTTCTGCTTCCCTGGCCCCATCCAGGTGCTGATCCTGGTCTTGAGGAGAAATCGGCTACTTGCAATCAGTGCCTATTCATTATTTAGATGAGCCTGATGGAATAGTAATGGAAACACAGTTTCTGCTTCTCCTCTCTCACTTCTTTGGCCAGAAGACTTGGTAATATTCTTGAAAACCTTGCCTGTCAGTGTTGTGTTTTGTCATCTTTGGTTTTCTAGCTTTGCAAAAGACCAGCCCTCTTTATTGTTAATGTGAAATGGGTCTGTCTCATATTTGGGAGGCTTTGGTGTCAATGCCATCCTTGGGAGCTCTAAATCACAGCTGTATTTATCTATTTATGTATATATTTATGTATCACAGCAATTCTACTCTTTTTTTAGGAAATGTGGCTCTAAATAAGGATGCTTATGTGAAAAATTTGTAATATAATCGATTGCCTCTCTGGAAAATGTAGTTTCTGAGGCCAAGGAATGTGATTTTTCTCACTTTGTGCTGTCTCAAACAGATGAATCAAAACAGCCACATCATCCTGTGTGGACAGATTTCTCAGTACAACAAAGATGTGCCTTATCCTCCTCCACTGCCTCCTGATGTAGAGAAAATACAGAAAGAAAGGAATATCACAAGGTACATTTCTCCTACAGAACTTGTGACCAGGTTCCAGGTAGATTGTGCACATGATATTGTGACTGATGTTCAGAAGGTGGTCTGTAGATCAGCAGTAGATGTGTGTAATCAGAACAGAACATTGCCATGGTAAAGAAGCAAAATATAATCACAACATCAGAAAACCATTTCTCTTACATTTGACTGTATCAGCATAAAAAATGGGAAAGGATGTTGTTAGATGTTAACACACTTGTCTTCAGAATATGCTTACCAGTGTTTCTTGAACCATTCTTTTCTTTCACAGGGAGAGATTCTTAGTGTTGAACTATATGGACAAACAGGAAGCTAGTGTGTTACAACTCTGTCAGTGGATCCAAGAGGGTAAACTGAAAGTAAGAACTCTTACGTTTAGTATTTCTGTGGCCTTTGATACTGTCTCATCAGACCATGGTCTGGTACAAGAAATCCAATTTCTTTGTCCCTGGCTCTCTTACCATTCCTCAGAATTGAAGAGATTTACTTTAGAACGTGCAAATTTAATTAAAGGATACTAGGTAGCAGTGTATGACAGACTTCTCTTACTGCGTGCTGCTGATGTCTGTATTCTTTCTTTCAGCATAAGGTGCAAGCACTTTATTACCTAAGGGTTCAGAAATATGTACTTTCAAATACCTGATCAGTTAGTGTCCTGAATGCTTTTGGGGATCTGGTGGGAAATTTTGTTTCAAGCTTTGTAATCATTTATTATTTTGTGATGGGTAGTTGCTTTAACCATCTCTTCCCTGTGAGGTCTGTCTAAATTAGTTTTTGATTCTTCAGGTGACCAGTAAATATTCCTAGGAAAATCCTGAGATGGGGAATTTTGGCAGGGGAAGGAATGTTCCCATTCTGATTGAAGAATTCAATTGCCTACACGATTATCAGAAAGTATTAACTCCTCTCTTGGACAAAGAATCTGGCCCAACCAGAGCGCTGTCCATTGTAGCCAAAGAATTGTTTAGAGTTTGGTAGCTTCTGTGGCAGTTTCCTGGAATGTTTCTAAGAATGTTAATCTTACTTGAAAAAAGCTAAAAGAGCATGTTTGTATTGACAGGTCAGAGAGACTGTGGTAGAAGGTTTAGAAAACATTGGTGGTAAGGTTTTTTTTACACCATTTTCTAAGAATAATTATTTGATTAAATGCAATGACAGTAGAAGTTAACTACCTCTTTGTGTCATTTGTCAGTTCAGATTTTTGTGTTTTATCTAAAAGATGTATTTTATGTTATAATAAAATATATCCTTTTTCACAAGAAATTTATGTTCTGTAAGAAATATTTAAAAAATTGAATATACATTTTGAGCATTTTGAGATTTTGTTCATTTGTTTTACTGGAGGGAGGGTGGTGCTAGAATGTAACTCCACCTTAGCAGTTGCTGATAGTCATTGTGACATTAGTTTTTAAGTGCTGCCTATTTCTTAGAACTTGTGTGTAAGAAAATGATATTTTGGAAACCAGGAACTTACACTTTAAAAAAACAAACCAGTATCTAACAGTGCTTGTTACTGGAACTTCTAGGAAAAAAAAATAAAAATTGAATTTCCTTTCATGAAGGTTTGTGAAACCCAAAGCATTTGTGGGCTCTCCAGTCCCCTTTTCACTTTCTGTTTGGTATTTGTGTGACAAACTGCAAAGGCAGCAAATGTAATTGTTAACTTGGATAGGGCTACAAATTGGCTTTTTCAATTATTACACCACAAAACTGCCTTTAGCAGTTTACTACAGACTATCTCCCCCCCTTCTTAATTTAGCATATCATTAAGGATAAATATCTTTAGGTCCAAAATGTGATCTGTCCTTTTTTGGGAGCTGTTTAATACATTTGCTTCTCTTTTTTTTTCTTTTTCTTTTCTTTTCTTTTCTAAAAGAAATTTGCCACATTTTGGTTGGCACTAACTTTGTTATTTCTTTTCAAGCTGCTTTCCAATCCATGATGGAAGGAGGCAATATTGGAAAACAGATCGTCTCAGTTTCTAAGTAAAAGTCATTGCTTTGGGAAAAATAATTGGATTCTGTCCTCAACAGTGAGAAAGTTCTTACTTATATTAATTTCCATTTTCTTAAATAAACTTTTATGTTGTTCTGTATGTACTGAGAGCAGACATTCTGGGATGCTAATAAAATAAATAGAACCGGAGACAGGAATGCAATCATTTGTACTAGCAAGGAGTAACATGTTTTTAGAGATGATTTTGACAGTTGCCAGCTAGCACACTCACAAATATTTCATGGGTATGGTTTGAAACTTAGATCATCCCAGGAACTATTTCCAGTCAGCAATTTGTGTGCAGCCACATAGTTTTGGTTGTTAGAAGAGTTTCCTAGCGTAGATGTGCACCATTCCATGCTGGTTTGTCTCAGTGCTCAGGAACTTCTCTAGGAATTTTTAATTTACTAGTGTTAGGTTTGCTCTGAGAGTCTAATCAGTCTGGCTAATCTGGCTAAGAATTTAACTGTTCTCATTTTTGCAGATAATTGCAATGAAAAATTCCATTTCTGGAATTCAAGGTCTCTAATAACAAAGGTATTTCCACTTTGCCATCTGGAACAAATTCCCTCTTATCTGCCTTGGCCACGTCACTGTATCTCCTATTTTCAGACCACTCGAAACCTAATTTATTAACAATTCCATCTGCCTGCAACCCAAGACTTCCATCAGAGCTAGGTTCAGGTGTAAGGTGAGCTTTATTTACTCTCCTCAATCTTTGCATTCCAGACTTAAGTGAAGTTTTCTTTTTGGAATTCCTTTTCTACAATCTACTGTATGTTACTGTTATGATAATCTCCCCAATGTTGCTAGTTTTTCTGGGTTTTGTGCCTCTCCAGGGTGACAGAGAGAGAATCTCAAAACATGCTGCCTTGATGACAGAAGGTAACTTTGCAGACAGTTGACCTTCTGTTCCCTCAGTAATTTACCTTGGTTTAGAATTTTTTGTCTAACAATGCTCTTCTACCATCTCAATGGGGAAACTGGAAAAATTGAGTCACCATTTCCAAGTTTGACTGGCATGACCACAAACCAAATAAAACAGATAAGACCAAATAAGACAGATAAGATTGTGTCTTCAAAAGCAAGGAACAGAAAAGGGAGAAGATAATTATCTTAAAGATATTAGCATTCCACTAATATACACATTTAAAGGCATGAATACATATTTATTACATAATCGGATTGCTCATCACACATTTTGATTTACAGGTGATGGGCTTTGATTGTTGTCCTGGTTTGAGAGAGAACAGAACTAATTGTGTTCAGTGATTTTACCTTTCAGCTCGGTTCTAGCTAACTGCACTGTCTGCAGTCAGCAGCCTGTTTTCCCAGGCAGTGTCTGCTCCCAGCAGTGATAACACCCCATGTTTAGAGTCACTACCAAGGATGGATGTGCAGACCAAGGCCACTGCTGGATCTTGAACACCACATTGGGGTTACAGAAAATAGAAGGCTGCTCTTGCAGGGAGGAGTGGCCAGGGCAAACTGACCAGCGAGGGATTCCATCCCATACACATCATATTCATTATAAAGCTGAGGGATCACAAGGGTCTTGCAGCAGTTTGACAGCTTTGCTTGGCTCAGCTCAGGTCCTCTTCT
>VWZY01003040.1:0-29017 GCA_013399075.1 Chloroceryle aenea
CCAAGGGGTGTATCTCTTCTCAGTATCTTTAAAACTGCGAGAGTAGAAACCAATTGACAGAACCAGTCCTTGTGGTCTTTTTTGCCACAAGTGCACAGACGATGCCACTTGAGGCAAAACCCCATTCAGTGTGAACTGGGTCGGAAGGATGAATTGGACCCAGGGCTTGGTGTGCTGTAGCTTCAAAAATTAACAATTTTAGAGCTTCATCATGTAGTTCAGTCCATTGCCACTGTGACCCCTTCCGCAGTAAATCATATAGGGGTCTTGCTGTGATAGAAATATCGGGTATACGCTTTCGTCAAAACACCAGTAACCCCAAAACACGTTGTAGGTCCTTTTTCGATTCTGGTTTTGTAATCTGTTCCAGAGTAGTCAGGGCTTCTGTGGGAATTCAAGTTTTACCTCCTCTCCACCAGATGCCCAAAAACTTTACTTCCTGAGAGGGCAGCAGTACTTTTTCTGGTGGAATTTGCAAATTTATATCCTCCAAGTGAGAGATTATGCGCTCATGGGTGGTTCTCACAGCTTCCACTTGATCCCCAGCAATTAGCACATCAATATATTGATACACTTTCACCCCGTCCTCTCTGAGAATCAGCTCGAGTTCCTGTGCTGGAACATGATGCGCTAAAGCGGGAGAGTGTGTACCCTTGGGGAAGGCGTGTGAAGGTACATTGTTGTCCTTCCCATACAAAAGCAAATTGATCTCCGTCTTCTACCTGCAATGGGACCATGAAAAACATATCTTTGGCATCGATAGCAGCCATGATAGGGTGTGCCTGCTCTTGTATCAGGGCAATGAGTTCAGCAATGTTTGGCACGGCAGCAGTTAGAGGGGCGGTGTCTGCATTTAGCCTGCGATACTCTATTGTGAGCCTCCATGTCCCGCTCGGTTTCTTTACTGGCCAGACCGGGGAGTTAAAAGGGGAATGACTGGGGACAACCACTCCTTTTTGCTTAAGATCTTTGATCACCGGAGCGATTCCTGCTCTGGTGCCCAGGGGCAATGCCTATGGCTTCACGTTAGTTATTTTGGATGGGGGAAGGGGCGGCGCGTTTTGTAACGGGAGAAGCCGCGTGTTAGAGACACCAAACACCCACTGTTTCCTCTGATCGTCGGTCCATGTTCTCCCCTGCAAAACGTCAATGCCCAGCAGACTTAAGGGAAATTCACCAATCACCATTCTCACAGAGGTGAAATCATCCTCTCCTGGCAACAGGATTTTATCAAACGCGGAGGTTACGATTTGTGCGGTTCCCACGGCACTCACTCATTATTCCCAGGGGTTTCTTGGAAGGTTTTACACCGCAACTATTTGCATCCTGTTCTGTGAGAGCAGAAATTTCAGCTCCGGTGTCTACTAAAAAGGTAATGGGCAGTTTACGAGGGCCCATAGTAGTTGTTACCAACACAACTGCGTCAACATTCCTGGTGAGGTGTCTAATATACATCCAGCACACACACACACCCTTTCCCCCCGGGGAGTGAGGCATCTATTTTCCCTGTTCAACTTTCATAGTCAGAATGGGGTCCTGCAAATCTATGAGTGGGGGGCACTGTCTGCTCTTTCTTCACGGGCAGATTTCTCACGCACCGTGGAAACGGGTGGTTTATTTGGCCAAGCAGTCACTATTTTTTTCAACACACCTGTGGGGGGGCCCATCCATTAATTCACCCGGAATCCCCTTTTGCCAACCAAGATGCTAAAGGTCTCTCCTTGCCGTCGGGGCAATAAAGTTAGGTGGGGGGCGCCTAAATCTTTTCCCTGAGGGTCTATCACGAGGGGACAGACTGGCCCATCGGACTGCTTTAGTTTCTCATCGATAAGGAGAGGGATTAGTTTGCCCATATTTACGGCCATAATTAATCAACTCCTGGGCGATCTCTCCCCAGGTCCATGTTTTTNAAGGAGGCGGCCTGAGACTGGCACTCTTCATCTTTTCCTGGTTATCACTGGACATTCTGCTCCCAGCGCCAGCTGTAGAACTCCTTTGCTTCCAATCTCAGCATGTCTCTCACTAAACTCCCCAGTTCTCAGGTCGGGGTGGGGGAGTAAAATGTTTTGGTGAGTTGCTGAGACATCTCTTTTGTCCGTCCACAAATCTTCTTTAATTCTTAGATGTCTCAAGACAGACAACAGATATCCTGAGTGCTTAAGTACAGCACTTATCTCTTGGATTGTTCGAGACAAGCACTAGACATCCTGAATGTCACAGGTGGAAGAACTGACCTCTGTAGGAGTGGAAAACTTCTTCCTTTCTCATAGAGAATGATAATTTTCTTGTATTCTGAAAGCAAAGACACACCTCTTCCAAGACACTCTCTCTCTCTTCAGTTGATATCTATATTGATGTCTATATCTATATCTAATCTATAGATCTATTTAAAATCTTTACAGCAATTAGCTTAATCAAATAGCTCATTAACTTGTTAACTTAATCTCTAAGGCTATTTTTTGTTGTTTTCTATGTATATTTCTAATCTTCTGAATCTCCCTGGACCCCCAGAATACTGATGGCAACAAGTTCTGCCACTTCCTGAATCATCTTCTGTGCTTGCTTTTGTAGGGCAAGGTGGTTTTATTCCCTCTCTCTGCAACAGCCACCTTTCCATGTCATCAGGTCATCCTCAGTTTTCCTTTGGTCAGAAGCAGCATCAATCACAACTCCATCTCTCTGTCCTCATCACCATGCATATTTGTGCCATGTCCTCTTTCCTTTGTCACTTGTGCCACTCTGTATCAAGCAAGGAGTCTTGATCTTTTCAATCTTGCTCCACATGGGAGTTCCATATGCTCCTAATCAGTCTGAAAAATCTGACTGACAAGCAAAGAAGTTACAGGTTGGCAAAGCTAATGGTTTGCTTTGAACTGCTGCTGTGTTGTGAAACGGCTGATTCATGAGCATCTGAGCCAGCTGTCCATGCACCACTGGTGCCATGGACAGAAAGAGATGAGAACTTTGTCAGTCAGCTGATATCATGCCTCCTCTGTGTGTCAAGCAGAGCTCTGATTCACATCTCTAAATGTCTTTTACATCTCTTGGGTACTTTTGAGATGGAGAGGCCTGAACAGAACATAGACATCCTAGGGCAGGCATATTTTTATAATATTATTATAATAATATCTTCTATACCATTTTTCATCCCACTTTTTAAGAAGCTCAGCATTGTATCCAATTTTTAATCACAGCTGAAAAATGAAAAATACCTTCAGAGATATCTCCACAAATTACTGTCTCGATTGCTTTCTGAATACAGTCTCTGAACACATGCTTAATGTCCTGAGATTCATATCAGAGACAATTCATCTCAGAGCAGAGAGTAAATTTAGAAGCCACACGTTCCATTTTTCCTTTTCAAAGCACACCAAGGTAGCTTTGGTTGAAGACTTACGACATTTGATAAGGATCTCAATTACCTAAGGAGGTCTGTAACTGACCAGGAAATACACTTTCCTACTGTCTGGCAACAAGTTAATTTGCCAGAAAGGAGCTTCTCCTCTTTTCATGATGAAGCATCACTAATTGTTACACTTCGGAAAGGCCACACAAAATCCCGAGGGTAATTATTGCTGCACCGATATTAACTTCAGTAGTAACTTCTGGAAAGTCATCAGTGTTACTCATCTGTCCTTTCTAAATTGTAGATCCTTCCCGTAAACCCTGTGTGCTAAAGCATACAGCCCAAGTAGACTCACAGAACTGCTCTATTCAGAGGTCTGAAAATGAGATTTATTTTTTTTTAAATCACCAAATTCAGGAAGAGGTATGTTTTGATTCTTGGGCAAAGTCCAACTGTATTAATTTCCATTACTCAGAAAAAGATTGCATTAAAATAACTGAAATGATAATATCTATCTGTTTTAAAATATCATTGTAAATAAAATAATAAGAGCAATAATAATAATAATGTAATTTTATGGTGATAGATGTCCATGCAGTTTCTTGCTGTAATACTGCCTTGCAGAAAGCTTTGAGAATAAAGATGGATAGCTAGACAGTGGTGTTGTGGTTTAGGGTCAGGGCAGCCCCTAAGACCCAACAGACGCTCTCTGTTAACTCCCCTCCCTCCCCAAAGGGGAAGAGAAAAGGAATAAGGGANCAAGTCATACAAGATTATTGTAGCGGACAATAAAATTTGGAATTCCGCCCAAAACTGAGTTAGAATTAATTTCAGATGAACACTGTATATCTGGAAGTATATAAAGGTGTTGTCATAGAATCATAGAACAGCTTAAGTTAGAAGGTACCTTTCAAGGCCATCTAGCCCAACCTCCCTGTACTGAGCAGGGACATCTGCAACTAGATGTGGTTCAGAGCCCCTGGAAGGGTTCCAGGAATGGGGCATAGACCATCTCTCTGGGCAACCCAGGCCAGGGTCTCAACACCTCACCATCAACAGTTTCTTCCTTCTTTCCCATCTAAATGTACCCTCTTTTAGATTAAAACCATCATCCTTTGTCAAAATATGGAAGACCCCTTTGCTCCCTTCTTCTGCCCCTTTTGGCAGAATAAACAGAGGGGTTTTTTTGTTTGGTTGGTTGGTTGTGTTTTTCCCTCCAGTTACTATAGAGTAGAACACTAGCCCTCACAGGCAAACTATTTATCATACAATCATTTTAAGGCACATTTGGAATGGAGAAGGTATTTTCTCAGGATTTATCTTTTCATGGTGAATCCATCAATATTCAGTCCTTAGCAATGTTAATATGCACGAGTAGATCTTAAAGTTCTTGATATTCATAGGGTTATTAAATGGTAACTTAGTATTAGCTGTTACTTATTTCTTCTAAAGTTCAAAAACAATAACTAGGTGAGATTAGAATTCCCCCCAAAAATGTACTGTTTTCTTATTACCCATTCTTCATAGAAAAACCAAAAATTATGAAAATGATGCCAGGAGGATGGTATAAGAATAAAGACTTTTCAAACTTGCAGTAGTGTTTCTTCACAATGCATAGTTAAATTCTGAATTTTGGTTTGCTGTATTTAATTATTTGAAATAGAGGAAATATTTACTAACACACCCCATACCCCTCCAAAATAGTAAACTTCTGTATCTAGAAAATTTCTTAAGACTACCCAACATGAATATTCATTTCATTAACAAGCCCCATAATTGTTTCTCCCCAACCGTATTCCTCTTGGAGACCACTGTGATGGGTACATATCTTACTATAAACATTTTTATGAAGGCCAAGATTGTCCCATTGGCAGCATCAGTGGACATTTGTCTTCTTCAAAATTCTTTCCCATAAAAGAAATGAAGTACAATAGCTTCTTTTTTCAAGAAGCTTTAAGATACGAAGTTCAAACAAATGTAAAGCAGAAATCATTTATTATCACATTTTAACACACATGACCAGGTTTCACTACAAATAGATGTACTAAAATAAGGTACACCTCTGAATTTATCTTATTTACATTTGAATATGGTTTGAATGTCCTTCTCGAGACATCATTTGAAGATACACTGAGAAGCTTACTTTGCCAATAGACTGAAAGTTATCAGGCACTCAGCTGACCATATTCAAATCTGGCAAAGCTTATATAGTATCTACCTGCAATGTTTAAGCATAGGGCAACTTGGTAAAATCTGTTTGTCCATATTGATTCAGCCCTTGATTAAGCAATACTCTGAATTCAGGCTGGGCAATTTCAAAGCCGTGCAGAAAGGCAAAAGGAAACTATTATGTCAGTCTGAGAGACCTGACATAATGTGTCTAGGAATTGATAGCAGACTTTGGAGAATTAAGCTCCCTAAAATGAATGGTTGATAAAGATAGTCCTCAAGATCTTATCACACAGTTAATCAGTACACACAAATCAAGGGAAGAATTCATAGTCTATTACTGTCCTTTTTTATTCCAGGAGTGCAACAAGAACTGAAAATGCATACAATGAAGGACTAGACATCAAACTTTCAATTACAGTTTAAATCTCCATCTGTAACCTGTTCATAATACTGTGCTGATATTCTTCATCATTTTCTATCTCAAGTTAGATGCTGGGCTGTGGTAGTTTAAACGTGGATTACAGGTTTGTAAAGAGAACCATAGAATTGTAGAATCAGTTTGGTTGGAAGACACCTTTAAGATAATCAAATTCAACCATTAACCCATCCTGCCAGATCACCTCTAACCTCAGCACCACATCTCCACAGCTTTGAAACCCCACCAGTGATGGAGACTCCACTACTACTCTGGGTAGCCTGGGACTGGTCTTAACAACGCTTTTGGGGGACACATTTCTCCCAATGTCCAACCTAAACCTTCCCTCTGACAGGCAGACAGTAAGGGTAATTTTCTCATGCTGCATTTTGTTATTTTGTTTCCCAGCTTCTGCCATTAGTACTATTAGTTTTTCACCTGGACTCCACTGCATGGAGAGACAGTACTTTCCAGTCATGAAACAGTGTAGCACTGGAAGGCTCAAAGCTGTTTGCTAAAGACAGGCATCAAACAGCAGCTCTGGGGAGGAACACACATGCTATGAGGCCAGGGCTGGATCTCCCTATTGATCACAACTATTGGCTATTTCATCTGTCTGTCCTTTAGCACCTAAATCTTCAATCCCCTTCAACAGCAGTTGCAGAACTCAAAATACTGCAAGGCTTTATGTTACTTTCCGGAAAAAAAATACACTTTCCACCTCACCTGACAGGAGAACTTAGAGCCCAATGGCTTCATGAGAAGCTGATGTTGATTAGTACTTTGCAGGATCAGGTCATTAGATAATTCCTATCAATTATAACATGAAGCACACTAGTGAAATAATTAAAAGAGAATATTTTGCATCTCATAATGCAAAAGAAAGCTTGGCCTTATAAGAAGAAACTTTTATATTATTTTATTTTATATCAGTAACACTGTAAAATTTCAGTTTTTCCAGCAAGAGAATTAAGAGTATTATATCTAAAATCTTTTGAATTCTCTAATTATACCAATTGATTCGTGTAAGTCAGTTTAGAGGGAAAACTACTGCAGAATCGTCTTCCTGAAAATTTCATTAGTGCCAGCATTTCTCCCTCTCCAGTTATTGAACTGTTCCATATGAGATATTAAAACATGAGCATAACATCACAAAAATAGTGGTTGCATAGGAATTTACTGCCAACCAATCCATTACTGAAGCATGTGTGTACAAGAGACTATTATTCCAGCCCAACTCATAGTAAAGTGAAAAGATTTTCCATACACTGAAGCAGCCTTGAGCATATATGTACCACCAGTGTCACTTGCAATTAAATGTACTAAACAAAGTACACATGACCACACATACAACAGCTACTACAAACCTGCACATTAATATTTATTCGTTGCACTTAATTGTCTATTCCCACCACATAACATAGTTGTTAATTCTTTGAAGAGCAATGAATTCTTTTAGTAGTTTTACTGCAATTCAATTTTAATTTTTTATTATTTTTTATGCAGCACCTTTGATACAATGTAACTTCAGTTCTGTGATAGTAAGGTAAAAATAATGATTACACTTTTCACAGTTGCACACCACTACTCACATTTTAGAAAAATAAGGCAAAAAGATAAATGGGCATAAGCTAGAGGTAAAAAGAAAACAAAGGTATATTTTAGATCAGAAAAAAAGCAATATTCAACTACTACTTCATTGTCTTCTAACTTTCCTTCATTAAATGCTTTGGAAAAGGTACCTTATAGAAGAATAACACTCAGAAGTGCTCGTACTACTCAGAAAAAGGAAGACAATTCATATTTCATGAAGCTAATTGTATTGTTCCTGGGTTTATTTCATGAAGGAGACAACAAGGAAGGCCTGAAGATGAAGTTCGAATTGTGAACTTCACCATCTTTCAGGCAAGGAACAAACTTCTTAGGTGAGCTAGAAACTTCAGGGCTTTGTAACTGAGATAATGATGCAGTTATCCATATTCTTTGGCATGATAATGACCTTTGTTAAAGCAGCCCAGGTCATCGTCATGTCAAGGATCGATCAGGTGTGGTGTTTCAGTTGGGAAAGAAGCCTTTGAGACCTGCAGGAGACTTCTGGTAGAAACTCACAGCAAGGTACAGAAATGCAAAATGTTGAGGGAAAGGATGAAACAAACCATTTAAGATTACACTTAACACTGCTTCACCATCCTGTTCCACTATGTCTAAAGACCACTTGGAAAATGTGACGGAGGAAATTTAAGGAAACAAAGAAAGTGTTCAAGAGAAG
Source organism: Chloroceryle aenea (assembly GCA_013399075.1). Classification (NCBI taxonomy): domain Eukaryota; kingdom Metazoa; phylum Chordata; class Aves; order Coraciiformes; family Cerylidae; genus Chloroceryle; species Chloroceryle aenea. Next base: position 8,203 of record VWZY01003040.1, read on the forward strand.
CACAGTTATGTTTGAACAAATCCTAGGGGATGAAAATCATTCTTATGCGGACAGATGTAAAACTTTCCTAAGTACCTAACTCCACTTTGTTGCAACAGGTTTAAGGGATACCTGTAAGGCCTAAAGACTTTAAAAAAAACCCTTTGCTTTCACCCTTTCACCATTCTGACAGGTATAATTTTTTTTTTTTTTTCTTTCTGAGAAGCTGATCAGCTTCTACCCCAGATTATCAACTGTTGGGTCATCAAAATTCTGACATCCCTTTAAAAGAAGGAAAAGTACAAAAAAGAACACAAATAAGCTGATATGTTCCAATGCAGGCAATAGTTACGAGAGACGTTATTTATCATGGATTGTGTAGCTGCTTTTATTTATTCTGGGGTCTCCTCAAGTTCAGTGAATACCACCTAGGAAAGAAAGAGTTAAACCATGTAAGTTTTTAATTGCACGCAGTTTCTTAACTAGACAGATAACTAGCCCATGGTATACCCTACCCACTGGCAACTCAAAGTTATAAACAAACAACCACAAATCAATGAGCAAATCAAACAAATAACATAAATCAATCCACTTTCTACGTTGGTAAAACATCAAATGCATCAATAATTCCTTGTAATTTCTGTGCAATGTATCTGCTGTGTCATCCCCCCAAATTGGCTGATTCATTCAGTCATCAATCCCCCCCAAATGAGTGGTTTAAGGCAGCCGCCTGCCAAATGACAAACTTCAGATCCAAATATATATATGGTACAGTGAAGATAACATCTATTTTAGGCTGATGGGACAGCAGCTTTTATGCTAAGCAGCCTTCCCAATACAGAGGTCACCAGTTGCTAACAAGTCCTTCATGCCACCTGCCAACCCAATATAGTGTTTCCAGGAAACACTGGTGTTACATGGTATTTACTACTTAATCTTAAATAAAAAATAACTTCAACTCCTACGCTATGAAATATGCACGTGCAGTCCTTGTTTGACCTAGGGTTGATTCAAGTATATGGTGAACTGCTCCATCAACATCAGTGTCAACGAAATAACCTGTGCACGCATGATTTATCATGGACATCCTACCAACCGTTTTCTTGCATTAAAAGCAATGTTGAGAGAAATAGTGTCACCAGAAATGAACAATGAAAAACCACACTCAATCAACATGCCTGTTATTAATGAAGATACTGTAACAGCTTCCATGCTTTCAAACAGCTTCAGGAAGATGACATATGTTTAGAAATCTGTGATACTGATAGACTAAAGGATTTAAGTTCTGTTGATACAAAACACTCAATAGGCATGTTGCTAAATTCTGATTTAAAATCATAGAATCATAAAATAATTCTGGTTGGAACTCCACTGCTAAACTGTGTTCTTCAGCACCACATCTCTACAGTTTTGAAACCCCTCCAGGAATGGGGACTCTTCCACTGCCCTGGGCAGCCTAGGCCAGGCCTTGATAACCTCTGTGAGGACGAAATTGTTCCTCATGTCCAAACTAATCCTCCCATTGAGGCCTCTACCTTGGGAGAAGAAAGACCCCATTTTGCTCCAACATCCTGTCAGGGAGTTGTTGAGAGTGAGAAGCTTTCCCCTGAGCCTCCTTTTTCCCAGAATAAACCACCTCAGGTCGTTCATTTTCTCCTAACAAGACTTGTGAACCCTTCTCCAGCATTGTTGCCCTTCTCTGGACACACATCAGCCCCTCAATGTCCTTCTTGGAGTGAGGAGCCCAAAACTGAACCCAGGGTTTGAGGTGAAATCTTATTGCAGTGGCTTGGGGTGTGGATCACACAGATGTCTCTATCTGTTAGAGCAAAATGCCCTGCTAGAGTAAAAAATGCTGAAAGGCAAGTAGAAGCCTGTTAGATATAGCTGCTTATAACCCATAAAACTCAGTGCAATCATTGTTGAATCACAAGGCGTCACCTGAGGTGTGAACAAATACAGATAAAAATATGGTTAAGTCACTTCTGTGTGACAACAGTCACAGATGTTAAGTACACCTTAATTTAGAGATTTTTTTATGTGATATTGAGAGCTTCATATTAACGATAAACCAAAATTACTTTCAAAAGAAACATATCATCTTCCTTTCAGCACTGCACTGAAATGTTCGAGAGGTGTGTGTAAGTATCTTTGTTGAAATGTCAGCACTCCATGATTGGTGAGAGAAATAATTTTTCCTAACCGATACCTGAAGTACATGACAACTTAGAAATCTCTCCATATTCCCACAGCACTCAACGAATGGACCTCTATTGCTGGATGAGATGAGAAAATGTCAGCTCTAACTGCTGTGGCTATGTGGTGATCTTGTAAGCATTTATTCACCCTACTATTGAAAAGAAACACTTTTCCTGGATTAACAAAAGTCAAGACTGTGACCAAGAAAATTACATATGTTATAACAAGAGCTACTCTAGGTGCAGTCAAATTATTATTTTGCTGTTGTTGTTGGGAGAGGTGTGATTTTTTTTTTTTCATTTGCACATGTAAGTTCATGGAACTGCAATAACAACAGAAGTCTGGAGACTGAAGCCCATAGAGAAATGAAGAATACAATTTTTATTTTCAGAAGTGGAAATGAAATTTTTATTCTTTAGCAAATCTTGTAGTTTTTTATAAATTACTGATAAGTAGGATGTCCTTAAAACTCAGTTCAGAGCAGCTTTTTCTTTCTTATCCATAATTTATACTTACACAAGACATCCTTGCAGTAAATCCATACCTACTCCAGCTCAGGTCTGGATCACAGCAGTAGTTTCACACTTCTGCTTTACATATTCCTTGCAAGTCATATTCCTTGTGGAGGCAATGTGCAGCATACTGGGATGTATTTCTGAGCAACAATTGCTAATCACAAAAGAACTGTGTGTAGTCTGAAATGAAAGTAAAATCCAGCTAAAGCTGAACAAAAGAAAACCCTTTTATCTGCCTGCTAACAATAACAAAATTATGATCCTTCCAAAAAGCTGACTGTATAATAAACAGCTACTTTTTCCAATACCTTCCATCTGGATTGTAATTTTTTTAATCAGTTTGGCTCTCTCACTGCACAAGAATTCCCACTGACTGCAATTATAGTAGAATTTGGCTCAGAACAGGTACTTGGGAATAAGTTGTATCTGATTCCGTGTTTTGGAACGTGATCCTTGTTGATAGAGTGACACTGCCTGGAACACGCAGCTACTAATCCTATCACTCCAATCTGTAATCCAATTAAACCTCAGGTTTTCTGGGTATTTTGGAATTCTGTTTTTTGTTTTCCTGGTTTTATTTTTTAAAATATATTATAAGTGTTCTGAATGTTATTTGTTCTGCTACTGTTGTTATTATTCTGAGCTCATTTTCCTAGGAGATTTCTTATGACTTTGGAAGTAGGGTTTCTGCAGTATGCAAATATAGACCAAAGCTACTCCTGCTTTTCTCAATATAGCCTTAAAGGATGTGCTTTATTCATATCTCTGTTCTTATTTCTTTAATTCTGGACTTTACCCAGCTAAACACTATTTTTTTTGTTTAATTTACCCAGATCTGTGCAGTTTCAGACACAAGAGTTTTCAATCATAATTTTTGTTCTCTGTGAGAGCTGTCCCTTTAACCTCATTAACATAAAAAATAAATCAGTGACTGCAGGTTATTCTCTGTTTATGTTTGAGAAATTCTCCACCAAGTTAATCATCACTGATCATTTTGTTTGCCCATTTTCACTCTTTTGTACAATCCTGCATTATATACCACATAGCCTGAAAAAGAATCCGTGAACAAGGAAAAAATTGAGTATAATAACAGCAAAATAAACTATCCTTGGGTTGATTCCAAGATGTTATTGCAAGTCTGACAAACTTAGTAGGGAATTTGCACTGGCAGAGAATTTTGATGCTTTAAGCCATTCTTGTTATGCATGTTATCACCAGGCCATATTTATTTTCCAGATGATAGTATATTTTGATGATGCTGATGACAAAGCATGGTGACATCATTTGGAGTTTTGGTTGATCTGATGAAATGTTGAATGCACCATAGTAATATTTGTTCACAAAACAAAATACACAATGTTAGGATACTTGAATTAAACAGCATCAAAAAAAACAGCAAACGACCAACCTGACAAGAATGCATCCCTTTCTAGAATGGGAGTACAGTTTTTCTACACCTGTGAAATATTATGAAATGAATGAATAAAATATTCCATCTTGTTAAGTTTTTCAGGACTAGCTTTTTGATAATGATTTCTTCTGACACATACTCTCTAGAAACAGAGAGCGAAAGCAAATCAATGCTCTAGTTAATCTGAGTTTCTGAAGGTAGTTTGTTTCTTCCAAATAGTTTTTATTTTCTCTTGATAATCCATACCGCAGAGTAACACAGAGAAAGCAAAATAAGAATCTAAAATCCATAACAGCAAGAAGCAACAGTTTGTAATCAGAAGTTTTTCCTGGACTGATTTTTTTCCTATTTTTTTTCAGGACCTTTTTTTTTTCAGAATCTGAAAAGTTTCTATTGTTTAATATGAATGTTAAAGTCATGTAAAAAAGCTTGATATCAGTAGCAACATTTTGTACGATGATAACCCATAAAGCATGATCATTTTTTCCCTCTATTTTTAATGCCACCCAGCCGTGAGCCATCCACTGTTCAGCACAAGATTAATGAATCAGACTCTAATTGTTTTTCACATGTCAAATTCCACTCTGAGTTTTAAGGTTTCAAGAATCTTATGTCAAAACACTCTTTCTTTCAGCTCAATCACCAGAGGCTAACTCCATCAAATCTGGTGATGCATTAGGAATAATATTAATTACATAGTTTCTGAAGATTTCAATCTGTTCTGCAGTTTGAGGAGATTACAACCCTTGGCCACTAGTTTGGACAACATGAATCAATTCAGCCCCACGAAGGAGGTGTGCTAGAATGACAGCAATGCTTCCCTGTGTGAAATTACTACGATTACCTTCTAATTGTCAAATCAGATAACTTCTTCCATTAATCACTTTTGTTCAGCAGATAGGCTTCTGGCACATGAACACTCAAATTCAGTGTGCTGGGTCCCTGCATGCACAGTACCTCAGAGAGTACTTTTTATCTGGTTAGATTAAATTCAATGACTTTGCCACTGCTAATCCAGAGATATTTCTTCTGTTCCTCCTTCACACTGACAATGAGGCATGGCAGGAAGGAGGACAGGAGGTCTATAGCTTTATCGGGTTTTGACAATTTGCAGATGATAGACAACACTTTAAATCAAGCCAGCTTTTTGGATCCTTTAGCATCCTTGCTGGCTACATTGTCTAAGTGCAAAGCTGAGCTGTCTGCCATGTTAGCACAGACCTTTCCCTATTGCTCATGCCTTTTCTATTTCTTACCTGTACATGGTACACAGCTGTGGGCTTTACAAATAGAAAGTAAGAAGCTAATAAAGTGGAGGTGTTTGTAAAATCCTTTTCCAGTTTTATAGATGTGACTATATAGTCCAGCCATATTCTAGTGGTTGCATTTTGTCTTACATGGGAAGTGACATAAATATGAAAAAGCAATTGCTAGTTTGTGGTGTATCAATTATATTAATTTGATTAGAAGACATTGGTGAGGGAATTGCAATGCCTACTCATCAATAATGTATGGGGTTTTTTTGTTTGTTTGTTTTGGGTTTTGTTGTTGTTGTTGTTTTGTTTTGTTTTTTCAGAGGCTAAAATCAGACAAGTCCCTTAAAGAGCTTGCAATAAATGGAGCTCAGGTCTCTAGAAACTCATTCCTGCCCAGGAGTTCAAAAATAACTACCTTCAGCTGAATTAAAAATTGCTCTAAATACATTACAACACTCCAGAATGTTGAGGTAGTTCACAGATTTTCATGACCCTGAATAGCTCTTTCTGTCTAAAGCCTTTTCTAAGTCTATAGTAGGTTAATAACTTCAGACTCAGAGGCAGTGTTTCTTCTTACAGAAAAGGATATGCAAAGGTGTGTCCTACTAAATGAACATCCCTCTCACACTTTTTCCTATGGGAAAGGCACACGTACCTGTCCAGAAAACACATGTTGAGTGCCATGTCACACCAGGTCCAGCCCTGTTAGCACAGACCAGACAAGGGAGGAACACAGCAGCAGCCTGGCAGCAGCCTTCAGAAATAGGTGTCCATTGTTACCGACACCTGACTCTCTGCCATCCCCCTTTTAAAGAGCTCAATGCAATCAAATTACATCAAAAATTAGTGAAAATCTTGCAGGTAATTCTACCCACCCACTGAAAACCAAGGGCTTGCACTTCATAGGAGGCAGCAGAGGAACATTATATGTGGTGCTTGAAGCACTGCAATTCACACAAGAAAATGTATTGGCTGAGCTCAAGGTCCCAGATTTTCTTTTATTTGGACTTCTAGGGCAATCTTCCAAGTGACAGGGTTAGCTGCTAGGATCTACAGTGTGAAATCTTATTCCATGCAATCTCCCTTCACATTTCTCCTTGTCATACTGAGCACAAGAAGGGGATGTCAGAAGGCAAACAAAAAAACAGAAACAAAAACAGGAAGAAAATCAAAAAAACCCCAAACCAGCCAACTAAACAAAAAAACCCAAACCAAAACCAAACCAAATCAAACCATCAGTTTGCCACTGCATTGAGCAGTGGTTTTGATGCCATTTAAAAAAAAAAAAAAAGTGATTGAACTGTGATTCTGTGATTCTATGAGCCTATGATTCTATGACCCTAAGGTTCTGATTCCGTGGTTCTATGATTCTATGACTATGATTCTGTGATTCTGTTCAATTCTCACAATGATAAGACATTGTCCCCAGAGGCTTAAAATATATTAAAGTACAGAGGTTTCCATGATGCAAGTCTAAAAACTGAAATTCAGATGCTCTGAGTTCATTTAAGGGGACAATGTCTGTAGGAATCCAATCATGACTTGAGTGGTAAGGTCAAGATCATCAAGAAGGTCTAACACACCCTACCAGAGGTGATTTATATAGATGACATAAGAACGCCAAAACTATTTAACGGTGTGCTAAGAAATCTTTCTACTGTGAAAATGCTTACTCCATTCTCACCAAAACCTTCCAAGTGCTGTCAGCAACAAGGGGTGTAACTCATTTTCAGTGTCTCTAATGTTTAGGTGTTAAGGGAAATTCTGTATTTATTACCTATAAGTTGTAACAATAGGAAATTATTATATATGGAGCAAAGTCAAAAACTGAAATAATAAAATTCTTGTGTTCTGGTTGCCATTCAGTGTCAGACACAGGAGCTCATTTTTGAGTCCTCTTATGAATGAAAGTAGATTTGACACATTAGGAAACCATTTTGCTGATTCACCAAATCCACTTCTGGATGCTATCTGTTAACTTTGAAGAAAACAGTCTGTGACTCAACTCAAGGTGTTGCATAATTTTCAAGAGCCCATGACACAATCATGCCAATCACTGGGTTCATTACACTCTATCATTAAATCTTGCACCCCAATGCTGTAATTTATTACAGAAGGAAAGAAACCAAATCTTGCTTCTAGATAGAAACATAGAAATGTCTGGGTTGGAAAGGACCTCTAGAGGTCATCTAGTCCAACTTCCCTGCTGAGAGCAGGGACATGCTCAACTACATCAAGTTGCTCAGAGTTCTGTCAAGCCTCACCTTTAATGTCTCCAGGGATGGGGCCTCAACCACCTTCCTGGGCAACCTGTCCCAATGTTCTACTACCCTCATGGTAAAGAACTTACTCCTAACATCCAATCTAAATCCACTCTTGTAATTTTCAATCATTGCCCCTCATCCTTTCACTACAGGCCGTTGTAAAAAGACCCTCTCCAGTCTTTTTGTAAGCTCCCTTCAGGTACTGGAAGGTGACTATTAGGTCTCCTTGGAGCCTGCTCTTCTCCAGGATGAACAATCCCACCTCCCTCAGCATGTCCTCATAGGAGAGGTGCTCCAGCCCCCTGATCATCTTTGTGTCCCTCCTCTAGACCCACTCCATCAGGTCCATGTCCTTCCTGTGCTGAGAGCTCCGGAGCTGGACGCAGTATTCCAGGTTAGTTCAATGTGTCTGTCATGTTTTAGACAGAAAAGATGTCTTCTTGTGACAATTGACTTTAGGATGACAGTGTAGAAGGAATGACATACATTTTGGAGAAGCAAGGGCTGTAAGGTTCAACAACCTTTTAAAACATCCTAAGCAATGTTCATCAGATCAATAAGGCCAATGTTAATGGATTCGTTTTCCTCTGTGGTATTTGATGCCTGGTTGCATAGAAACAACAGTGAAGATGGATGCAGTGAGGGCAACCAGATTTTTCCGAAATTCTTAATATGAATTCCTAATGATAATGACATGCCGTGATAGCTCTGTGTCAAGATTTAGGGTCTGGGCCGTCCACCAGAACTGTAACACACTGTTCTCATTTTCCCTTTATTATCAAAAAAAGCATTCAGAATAAAATGCTTTAACAAATGAAGATACACTACTTATATGTATGACATAGATACCATACCATGCATTCAAAATATGCATATATAAATTATACACCCCATTGCTGGGGTCTATGTACCACACCAGAAAACTAGTTGACTTAAATATACAAAAAGTGGTATTGTCCAAGAAGCATAAGATTTAATGTTCTAATTCATACCATTATTTATTAGTAACTGTACAAATCATAATTAGGTCTTTTTTAAAACCCCACACTGGAGGTTTCATTGCCACTTATTTACAACAGCCCTTTATAAATCATTCATCTCAAGATTTATATCCCATGTGTTGTGTAAACATTTCTGTAAAATCTTCTTAATGGAGTCTATGAATCAATGTGCAGTAAGTGTCACAGGTTGAATCAATGTCTGAAGAATAAGGAAGGCTTTATATAGGCAGGTGTCAAAAGCACTGACCGAATTAGGAACTTTAATCTATGACAGTCAGTGAAATCTATGCTCCAAAGAGATAGTTTGGAAGTGCTACTTTTTTCATTCCTGTGGATATCAAGTTCTCTCAGGACCTAAAAGAACAGGAATGAGAATTCTTTAGTCTAGAAATGAGAAGACTGAAGGGATGTGTAATAAAATTATATATGTCCTCAAATACCCAAAGACAACTGAAAAACAAAGAAAAAGAATTCACAGTGATACGGAGCTTAAAATACACAAAGGGATTCAGAGGTTGGATCATTGATTACATCAGCAGATTCTTCCCTGTCTCTAAGAAAAACCCTCTCCAAGTCTGTTACAGGTGTATTGCTTATGGTATTTATTACCTTGACAATGGGGAGTCTTCAGATGTTGCTGTGACTCATGTCTGTGGTACCCAACAACTTCTGAAATACCAACACTCTGTCACTAGCACCTACTTTGGAGTCCTTCTGAATCTACTTTTGGACCTATGTGAAGGGTCTTTCACCCCTCATGTCATATCTCATCAGACAACCCCTGAGAAAACAAAGAGTTTGGTAAATGCTGTACACATTTTATTACCTAAGGCAGGTTTGAAAAGCATATTAGTGAGGTGAAATTATATGAACCAATAAGAAAACGTAGATAGAGTTGAGAATATTTCAGTGTTAATGAAGAGGGTAAAACCCAAGACACAACCCTATTGCTGAAGGTCACCCCCTTAAACAAAAATTCCATTATTAAATTAATAATTACTAATGATAACTAATAATTAAATAAATAAATGACTGCTTCAACAGTTATTCCAGCTTTTTGAGTTACAGTCACATTATCTCCTTTGAATGGCAAATATTCAGTAAAATAAAAGGGACATCACCTTGGTGCTCATCCATACAGCTGTTGTTCTGATTGTAAGTGTAAATGAAAGCAGACCTCAAACTGCTCTGTGGCTCTGCTGATTTGTTACAGATACCAGTGGTCCCTTAATTGCAGCTAGAATCTCCCATGAAGCTCATTTTCATGTGTCACTCTCTGGCTGTGGTAGTCCTGTTAAACAGAAGGTATTTCTTAACATTGTCTACATTTTGGCCAAGTTTTTAGCTACTTCCTCTTCAAATTCCTACATAGCCCTGGTAATTTCATTTGGAATCATAGAATGCTTTAGGTTGGAAGGGACCTCTAATGGTCATCTAGTTCAGTCCCCCTGCAGTGAGCAGGGTTATCTGAAACTCGAGTAGGTTGCTCAGAGTCCCATCAAGCCTGACCTTCAATGTCTCCAGGGATGGGGCCTCCACCACCTCCCTGAGCAAGCTGTTCTAGTGTTCCACCACCCTCATAGTAAAGAATTTCTTCCTAACGTCCAAATGTACGCTGTTCAGCATTTCATATGCCCTGCTTTATGCTTTGCTTACTGTCTCCATTAATAAACTTATTTTGGGTTTTGAATTAATTACAAAAGACTAACTGACAAAATATTTCATTGGGGTTTTTTTGCCAAGAATTTATCTTCACTTTTTAAGATAGTGAAATGAGAATGCTATAGATAGAAAAAAATTATTTCTGATGTATAGAACAGAACTAACCTCTAACCTGCTACAAAACCTGGACTCTTTTTTTCAAAGGAGCCCAGCATAATTGTCTGACTGGTGAAATGAGTGGAGACAATGAAAACTGAAAGCACCGTGTATGCAGGCAAAAAGCCTCTCTTAAGAGTTGTAAAAATCTATTGTCATTCAGTGTCACCTGATCACAAAAACATTGAAGCAATTTGGTGCTGCTCTGAGATGTACAAAAATGGATCCATGTGTAATTTAAGTATTAGTTTAAATCCTCTGTAACTTCTATTAATGCTTATTAATAGTGCTTTGAAGTATAAGAAGTGATACTGTTTCTGGAATCTATTAAGTTAGAAGTTGGTGTCTGTCTAGGAAAATATATCTGATATACATGTCTCAAAACAGCCTCTTCCTCATTCTGTGGCTATTTGGCAGCAAGGAGAATGAGTCCGGGCTCCCACAGAGCTGTAGGACATAACTCTGACCAAGAGGTTTAACAAGCAGAACAGGTCAGATAGAAGGAAAGCCTAGGTCTTGTGAAGTTGCCCTGGGTTTCTCACAGTCCTGTGCGTCTTAGGGACTGAAGGGTGGAAAGGAAATTAATTAAGACCTTGTTAAGGACAAAACATCAACTTCTACAGTCCAGTGTTCCTGTATTTACCCTTCTTTTATTTCTTTCTATCAGTTCAAAATTCCTAAGGTAAATATTATGTCACTGGGTTCTTAGGCAGGTTTAACATTACACATTCTGAAATAAAAGATTGCAACTAATTTATAGCATCATCTGCCTTATTTTTATTTTTCAAGAAACTAGACATTTTTAAGCATTTTTTTTTATTCTTGGTCTTCCTTAACAGTCCATTATTTCCATATTTAGGATAATTGCTTGTGTCTACAAATAAATAAAACAAGTTTGAAGGTGAAGTGAAAAAAAAACAATGCAGTAAGCATCCAGAAAAGTGGTTGTATTTTTACTTCAGATTTTTAGAATAAACATGGTAATTTCTCTTTACTAGTTTTTACTCATTAATTAAAGCTGACTTTTCCAAAACCAGTGTTAAATTTAACTGTGATTTAGGGGCTCAACTGTTAAGCTAATCTATTTTAAGTTAGAGTGACTAGACACCAAACCAGCTGCAGCTTCTAATAGAAAATTGTTTGCAACTATGTATCCAATGCAAAAACTCATACTTATGCAGAAACATTCAGATTTATTGATAAAAAAACTCTTTACCCTCAAACCAACATTTTGTAATCAAACACCAAGAAATATTTCTATCAGCTTTCAGACTTTTGGGGTTTAAGTTATGTAAGCTTTTGTTGTTTATTTGTTTTCTTTTTACTGTTGTTTGGTGCTGTTTTTTAATAAAATATTTTTTACAAGGACACAAAAATATGTCCAGATAAAATAATTCTACAGTGTTTAGGATATGATTACACCATGGTGTAACAACAATCTACAGATACAGGATATGGAACGGATATATGGTGATTTTATCTTTGCTTCAGACAGGTGTTATGAACTTGGACCCAATACAACCACCTTCAACCTTATTCTGCACAAGTTTTTGAAAATTCAGGTTTTCATTATAATCAATCAGTATTTGTATTATCACATATAATAGTTTTAGAACTCAAAATATTTGCCTGGGATTTTCTCACAGTAGATATGTTTTACAGAAACTGGAGAGGTTAGACAAGTGTTGATTCGGTTATTTTTTCCTCCTGTGAAAATGTGTGAAAACTGGTGGGGAGAGGAAGGGTTTAGAGTCTTTGTATTGGGGTTTTATTTTGTTATTTTGTGTTTATTTTGCTATTTTTGTGTGTTTAACTACCTGTGAAGCAACTCCAAAACAAACTGGAATTGTTTTCCAGATGGATAACCCTGTGAGCTGCACAGAAATATAATACATGGCAATGAAACTGATATTTGCAATGGTGCTTATTTTTAATTATGCTGTAACTTCTATAAAGCTTCTTAGAAAATGAGTCGTGTTGCAGTGCGGATCTAATTTTAGCAGATTAGGGGAAAAAAAATAGTCCTGTTGCTTTAGAATCATGCTGGATGAAAGTAAGAAGTCATTTAAGTTGAAATTGTTATATAAGTACTTTTACGGTGAAGGAAATCAAACAAAAAAAAAAGTACAAAAAAAGTCACTAAAAAAAAAGGAACTTTTTTTTATTATTATTCAGCTTATCTTCACGTCTCTGTATTTGGACACAAAAGTGTGCATGTTGTACATGGGAGAAAAAAAAAAAAGTCAGGAATGCAAAATGCAGAGATAGATCCTTCTCACTAAGTTTCCAATCAATGACATAATCGGCACAAGCACAGAGCCATCATTGGTACTGCTCCGAAAGAGTCCACAGTCCTGCAGCAAGAAGCTGTCTCTGGCATCAGCCACGCCAGGCTGGAAGCCTTATGATAACACACTCCTACACCCCAGTGGTAAAAAAGGGACACGTCTCAGAGAAAACCTTTTTATTCGTTTGGAATAAGTGAACAAAACCACAGACCAGTCTGATGAGCAGATTCAGGCTTGGGATTGTTCGTGAAATATTTCATTCAAACAAAGGAGATGTTTGCGAATGCTCCAGTATTTCTTTTTCACTATCAGGATGCCACTCAGAATAGAGGTTTACACCATGAAAATGTATGTAAATCCCTTCAGTACAAAGTCAATCTTCACATGAAAAAGGGCAAGTGCTCCACATTAGACAGGGTTATAACAGTTCAATTCCTATCATAATTAATGAGATTGTCATGGCTAAATGCCATCACACAGCTTTAGATGTCCCAGGGCCTAATTCAATTCCCACTGAAAACAGTCAGGATCAGATCATTCAATTAACTTCACTGGCCTTTGGGTTGGACTCGAGACTCTACTCGGAATGAGATGAGGTTCTTCATTGAGAGACTGAGCACTCCCAACTCCTACTGAGTTTGGCTCCTTCTTACTAAAGCTGAGTATCTAAAAAAAAAAAAAAGAGAATAAGAGCTCATCTTTTCTACAGTCAGATTAAATTTGGAACTTTTAAAGGGCTCTAGGAGATTTCATCACCTAACTGAAATAATTTCCTTTGAAATTCTTGAGTAAAATGGGTGACAAAAAAAACAATAAAAATCCATTTTCTTAAGATGAAAAAATTAAAGCTTATTATAGATAGAACATAATAAAACACATATATATGATTTTTCATTAAAATCTTGCCCCTTTTTATGTAGCAACGTAGGAAATATTAACAGAGAGGTGTTTTTTTTCCTGTGGTTATATTTTACAGGACAATAATATTACAACTTAACTGTTAAAATTCAAGCAAAATTTCTCACTAAAAGTATGCTTTTCCATGTATTTGATGCTTGTTTATAGTTCCGTAGTTAGTTCTAAAAAGGACACAATTCTGCTGTCATCTTCAGTGCATCATAAAATCCATAAATGCATACATCCAAAAGGCAGCAGTACAGTAATTGACAGACATTATGATTGTGCCCTCTAGTAACATTCGGAATGACAAACGATGATAATTTGCTCATAAATCATGTCTAAAACATGAAAAATGTAACAGAACCTAATTTTATTAATATGATCTTATCAGTACTAATAGAGGAGGTAGAATTTGGGTCTGCAATGTGTATCTGACTTACTTTCATGATAGAATTTTCCAGAATTTGCAGTCATGTGTGTACAGAAAAAAAATACTCTTTTTCAAGATGAGCAGCACAATATATTTTCCCTCTGTGTTGATGTATTACTTTTACTGATCCTGGATGATTGACAGGAAAGCAGAGCTGCAGCCTCCTGTTTTTGAACAACTTGCCAAGATAGCAGTGGAGGATTTTCTGTTCATCAGGACTAGATGAATAAAAAAAAAAAAAAAGAGAACATTTTTGACACAGAATCCAAGGTAACAATTCTGCATTTTCCCCATGCTTTCAAGCTGGAATGTTTTTGTTATTTTTAATATAAAGGAAACTTTTTTTTGTATATTTTTGACTGAATCTGTTGAATAAGAATAAGGCTTGCCTTCTTCACATTGCATTTTTTTGCAGTGGAAAGCTCATAAATTGAAGTTCCAGTAACTTTTTTTTTTTTAACATCATTATCTCCCCTATTCTATCTACATCGTCTTCTAAGATTTTCTATTCATTATAGAATGTGGTGCCAGGATGACTTCACAGTTCAGAAGTGTTTGATTTACAGGTAACAGTTTGGATTATCTTGGTGAATAAGGTGAGAAGTTTGAGCCTTGAACAGATCTTCTCCGCATTTGGTGGCACTACAATCCAGACAATTTGTATGGGGTCATGTTTGCCTTTCACACATCAGATTTCGTACTGCAGGACGAATTTACTAGATACCTTTTTCAGAAAGACTATGTCAAAATACATTCTGCACTTCGAAATATTCCCCTGTGAATTTTTTACATTCTTTCAGTGCAATGAAGCCAGGTTTCTGGGGCATTCGTAGGGATAGCAATAAAGGTAATTTTAACCCAGACTAAATTATTGTAATATGTATAACAATCTTATTATCTAGGCTTGATAACATTTATGATGCTTTTTAGAGAGGAACAACATAATAAACAGAGGTTTTGTAATTAGGGAAGAATCTTCTCTTTTTCCTCTCAAAAAGTTGCAGAGGAGGCATGAAGCAGAGAGAATCATTCAGCTGCCAAGAAAAAAATTACAATTACAATGAGCTTCCCTGGTTCACAAGGATACTGTTATAGCTGGTATAGCTAGTATAGCTCTAAGGCCAATGAGAGTCCATAACTACTATGTCTGGTTTTATGTTAATCTTACTTACTGCGCATTGCTTAACATGGACTCAAATTCCTCACTGTTTTATGAACAATTCCTGTGGGAAATTTCATGCACTTGCAGAAAGAAAGAATGGAGAGTTTTATACTATGAAGAAGGGTTGAGAGATTTGGAGTTGTTCAGCCTGGAGAAGAGAAGGCTCCAGGGAGGTCTTCTTGAAACCTTTCAGTACTTCAAGGGGCCTGTCAGAGAGATGGGGACAGACTTTTATCAGGGCCTATTGTGACGGGACAAGGGGTGGTGGTTTTAAATTAAGAGGGAGATTTAGCCTTGATAGAAGGATGAAATTTTTGATGTTGAGGGTGTTGAGACCCTGGCCCATGTTACCCTGAGACGTGGTTGATACCCCATCCTTGGAAGCCTTCAAGACCAGGCTGAATGGGGCTTTGAGCAACCTGAACTACTAGGAGGTGTCCCTGTCTGTGACAGGGGGTTGGAACTACATAATCTTAAGATCCCTTTCAACACAAACCATTCTATGATTCTATACTGCAGGAAATCTATCTGACCAACATTCCCATGCATATGCTAAGTACTTTTGGAACTATGAGTCCATTTTTGTGAAGCCCTTATAGGAAAACAAGAGAAAGTAATGGATGGATTAATACCAAAATGTCCCCAGAAAATAAGGAGTTTTTATAAGGAAATTTTAGACCCAAGCTGTTCACACAGCAGTTAAGGTTTGATTTCTCACCAAAATTTCTCATCTTTATTTAAAAAAAAAATGACTTTCATGATGTTATATGAATGTAAAGCTTCCTAACAACCTAAAGAATAAGATGGAAGATCTGGCAGCATGAATTCCTTACAAGGCAGATTATATCACTGTGATGTCTTAAATGTGAGCTCCCTATGGAATGTATATCCTTGCAATTATCCTATTGCTATTGGCAAATAAAATTATTGTTCAGTATTAGAATAGCTTCCATTTAGGCTGCAAAACAACTGTGTTAATAAGATATCTGACTGCACTGAATACTGGGCTTTTTTAAAAATCCATCTGTAAATATTTCATTGACAGATGCTGGGTGATGAGCTGTTTTCTAGGCATCTTAGTAGGAGCTAAAATCTGTTCAAAGTAGGAACTGAATTGATTCTGGGTACTGAATAGATGATGAAATTCTTATGCTGGTGTGTTACATTTAAAATTCTGAGAGCCAACGTTTCTCGTTCACTTTTAACAGAATTTCTTAATTCACAAAAATATTTTGAATTTCCACTTGAGTGGAGTGTTATTTGATGTGTGCTTTTCCTAGCAGGTTTTTCTTCTGTCATTACAGAGTTAACTCTGAGTCAGGAGAGTTGCTTTAATTGTCCAAGAAACTCAAGCAATCTGTAGATAGGAAAGACTTAACTCATACTGGTGCAGGCTATAAATAGGGAGTATAAAGAATAAAAGATATTACTGCTGTGCATGAGACTGGATAAAATTTTCTATCTTGTTCTCCTAGCAGAGGCAAAAATGCAAGACAAAAGTCTTCGAGTCATTAAGTTACCTGACACTTCTATTCCTTTTCCTTCCTTCCTTCCTTCCTTCCTTCCTTCCTTCCTTCCCAAAGTCAGAAACAAGATGATCACTGGATGTTCTTTGCTGAGCTGTGGGACGCCATTGTTTCCTCCTATGGTACGTGTGAAGATCAGTAAAGACAGAAGAGGGGTCAGGACAACATGCTGCGGTGGGCTAACCTTAGCTGGCTGCCTGACCCCCACCAAGCTGTTCTCTCATTCCCCCTCCTCAACAGGACAGGGAGAATAAATAAAGTGGAAAGCTCATGGGTCAAGATAAAGATAGGAGATCGCTTACATCGCTTACAATAGGCAAAGTGGACTCAGGGAAAATGAATTTATTTCCGAATAAAAATAGTTAGGTCATGAGAAATACAAGCAAAACAAAACACCTTCCTCACCCCTTCTTCCCATCAATCCTTCACTACCAACTGCTTTATCTCCTCCCTCAGTCCCAAGCAGCACAGTGAGGTGGGGAATGGTGGTTGTGTTCAGTCTGTTAACAGCTTCTCTCTGCCTCTCCTTTCTCCTCACACTTTTCCCCCTCCCTGACATGGTTCCTTTCCATTGGCCACAAGTCCTTCAGAAAAAGCCTGCTCCTGTGTGGGTGCTTCTCATGAGCTGCAAGGAAATACCTCCCCCACCACGGTCCTCCAGAAGCTGCAGGGGAACCCCTGCTCACATGCCTGCAAGACCTCTTCCCCCTCTCTTCATTGACGGGACCAGGCAAGAAGAAGAGACTGTTAATGTTTTTTAACTAAAACACTTTGAGGAAAAATTGCTGATCACTTTACTTTTCTCATCCAAATTGGAACCAAAAAGACCAAGGCCTTTGGGCAATAGTTGATGCTTGCATTTTTGATATCTCAAAAAGACTCAGGTTTATCATCATTAAATCACTTAAATCCCTGGAGCACCTCTGCAGAGGACCACTACCAATGTTTTCCTCTGTCAGCATCTTCAGCATCAAGCACCCCATCTGCGTCCAAGTTACAGCACTGGAGAAAGAAAAGAAAACCTTTTAAATATGAATCGCAGTTTTCCCCATTGTTCTGCAAAACCCAAGTCAGTTGATCTTTAGATATGTTATGAGGAAAAGCTATTTGTAAGGACTTCCACATAGAGCACAAGATTTGCAATGCTTTTTAGGAAGAAAACCAATCTTTCTCTTGGATACCTAATCAGCATTGCAGCTATGTATATAACCTGCATTCAGCAAAAAATTTCATTATATTTATGCAAGTTTAGAGCTCCATTAATATGCTCCATCCTGTAACCATAGATTATCAATGCAATGATCCCTGCACAGCTGCAGAGTTGAGCGCTGAATAAGTTGCAACTCCAGCAAAAATTAAGTAAATACTAAAAAAAGAAAAAAACCTCCGAAAACTAGCAGGTAAAACATGTTAAATCTATTGTGTTTTATTTTCAAATATAATAAAATAGCAGACATAAGGCAATTATTATAAGAGACTAAAATAACAGCAATCAATTGCACTTCCCCCTTCCCCTAACACACACACATAGTTACCTCCAAAGTAAAATATAAGCAGGTTTTCTGTTGCAGTTAAAAACTTTATTAGTTTACCATTATGTTGTAAGCACTTGATTTTATATATTATGATTATGGGAATCTCATTTCTGAATGTTTGCTTTCCTGTGAGCACCGACTTTGTGTAATGACAAGATAATACATCAAGCAAAGGCATGTCAGTGTTCAGCCTGAACTGAAATGTCCTCTTCTGTTTGGTGAAACCACATGAATCTCCACACTCTGGACACAGCTTCTGTACACCAGGCAAGATACAGCAGTGCCACTCACCTTTCAAGTCCCACAGCCTGACTCTTAAAAGTGTATTAAAAGAGAAATTAATTTTTATATAGCTATGAACATACACAGCCACATAAGGCACCTTTGAGACAACCACCAAATGATCCAAAGCAGGGCTGGGTTCCCCTGGCCCCAGGGGGCCCTCACTCCTCCTGGCCCAGGTGCAGGACTTGATCTTGTTGAGCTTCATGAGGTTCACATAGACCCACCTCTAAAACCTATCAAGATCCAACCACAATGATCTGGGAAGTAGAATAGAAAATATTGAGAGTCCAAAGGTCTAAGTGCAGAAGTAGATATGAGAATGTGTTCACCAGTAAGCCTGTAAAGCCCTTAAGCACACCCACTGCAGACTTTTAAGTCTACTCTTCTGCAGACTCTGTAGAGGTACAAGCAATTATTATCTGGAATATTTTAACAGCAAAAAGGAGTGTTCCTCTGAGCATGGACTAATAGCACTAACAATGGAGATAACAGTAACTTCTCGATTAGCCTGGAGAAAGAGGAGTATAAGCATTGAAAACAACAAGTTGCATGGCTCAAATTACAACACAATAAAAGCTTTGAAATATCAGCATTTTTAACTCCACCTAGTGAGAACTAGCATAGGTCAAGAGTGTATCTTCTAATTAGGCACTAGGTTCAGGTCAACTCTAGAAATAACTGGCACAATATTAGGCATCATATTTGCTTCTCTGAGAAGGAAAAGAATCTACAATCATGTGTACCAGTGGGGAAAAAATTAAAACAAACATTAGAAATCACACTGCTATTCAAACAGCCAATTTTCTTTCTTTTTCTGGCACCAGGCACATTTTTCATCAAGAATTCCTACCATAACAGGGTGGTAACAAATTACTTTCAGGAAGGTATTTCCCTGAATTAATAATCATCAATAATGTGAGCATGGGCTAATAGTATTCTAGACAACAAAATTCAAGAGCTCTGCCTGAAAGGTTACCTACCCACCATATTGCCTCTCAAAATCTGTGTACAGTGTTGTGCCAGATGCAGTATAATGATACATTATGTAAATTCCAATTATAGGTACAACAATAGCAGCTTTGGTCATGTGGTTTAAGGGTGAAGAGACTGGGGGGGGGGGGGCAGGGGGAAACCCTAGGACCCTGAGGAGTCAGGCTGTTATTTCCTTCCCTGCCACACTCCATATTACAAGGGGATGATAAGTTTGGGTGGGCTCTTCCTTCCCTGTCTCTGCTGCTGCAAGGGCATTTCAGCAGGACTGGTGCACCACGCGATCAATTGCCATGCCAGAGCAGGGTTTGCATAGAGTTCTATATCCTTCTTCCCTTAATATTCCTTCTTTTGTTTTTTTTTCCCTGTTATTCCTTAAATTTATAGACTTAACTTCCAATCTTGGGTGAGGCATTTTTGTTGTTTTATTTTTTTTCCTATTTCCCTTCTTATCCTCCCCTTGGAGGGAGGGTGGAAGGGGATTAATAGAGAGAAATCCTNCCAGTACAGAAAACCAGACCACAGAAAGGTGTGCAGACAATCTTAACAAACCAAGATGTCCTCTGAGTTCACTGGGAAATGTTCCCCGTATTACTACAGTTCCTGTGTGCAACAGCCACTTAAGGCATTTGAAACCCTCCCAAACAAACAAACAAAACCCCCACACAAAGTCCAGAGCAGAAGCACAAAGGCAGAAATTTCTGTATATCTCTAGCTTTCATCATTCTTGTGGTTTAAGGGTGAACAGACTGAGTGGAGAGGAACAAGTGGTAACACCAGGACCCTGAGGAGCCAGAGGGCAGCTGTTATACTCTCCCCTTCCCTGCCACACTCCCCACAAGAAGGGGAAAGGAAGGTCAGAGGTGCTCTTCCTCCCTGGGCTATGGGAGATGTGATGGCATCTCAGCAGGGCTGGCCCTGACTCCAGACACACCGCATGATCCATCGCCATCCCAGAGCGGGCTTTGTATAGAGTTCTATATCCTTCTTCCCTTAATATTCCTTCTTTTGTTTTTTTTCTCCTGTTATTCCTTAAATTTATAGACTTAACTTCCAATCTTGGGTGAGGCATTTTTGTTGTTTTATTTTTTTTCCTATTTCCCTTCTTATCCTCCCCTTGGAGGGAGGGTGGAAGGGGATTAATAGAGAGAAATCCTACTCTGTGTTTCATGTGAGTTTTCCCTCAGAGACAGCTGGTTTATTGCAAGCTATGAAGCTATTTTTAATTTATTTTTTTTTTTGGGGGGGGGGGGGCT
>VWZY01003040.1:29039-62461 GCA_013399075.1 Chloroceryle aenea
CAATAGCAAAACTAAATCTAAAGGTATAAAATATTTTCTCAAAATTGGCCTTGAATGGAAAAAATTAGTTTTGCAACCCAAGCTCCAAAATACTGTAATTTACCTTTGACTTCAAAAGGACTTCACGTCTACCTGTAATATACTTGAGCTTTATATTTGGATTCACTATGAATTACTTCTTCACCTTTATGAAACCCATTAGATTCTTAAAGATACTTAGGGACCTAATTCCAACAGATGTTTCTTTAATACTTACACAGCTTCAGTGGCATAAATTCTGTTCACACCTCTCTATCTGAATACTTTCTCCATGTTTACCTTCCTCCATTTTCCTAGAGAAGTTTACGGACTAAAGATACACATTTCAATTGCCGACATTATTGCAAAAATTGGATTCAGGATAAAAAAAATGTTTAAAAGTCAAAAAAATCAAAGACAGGCCAAAAGTGGACTCTAAGATACCACTATATCCTATGAAATGGCAGGTCATGTGTTTGTTTCCCTCCCTCTGTGCTTTTGTACTCTACTTCAACCACAGCATACTCAAATTTATGTTGTTAAATATATACAATAAATACACATAATGGATTCAGTTAAGATTTCCACAGAAATATTGGAAGATAATGATGTCTGTATGTGAATATGTGTGTAAGTCTGTGTGTATGTGTACTTTTAAATTTTTTTAATTTTTAATTTAATTTCTCAAAAGAGAAACCGGGTTTTGAATTTAAGTCATATTAAACCCAGTCTTTCTAAGCACAAACTAGACACAGAATCATAGAATCATGAAATAGTTTGGTCTGAAAGAGACCTTAAAGTTTACAGCGTTGTTTGGAAGAGACCTTAAAGATCACAGTTTGGTTTGGAAGAGACCTTAAAGATCACCTAGTTCCAACCCCCCTGCCATGGGCAGGAACACCTCCCACTAAACCAGGTTGCTCAAAATCCCATCCAACCAGGTCCTGAACACATCCAGTGATGGAGCATCCACAGCTTCCTTGGGCAACCTGTTCCAGTGTTTCAGCACCCTCACAGTGAAGAACTTCTTCCTAATTTCTAATCTAAATCCCCCCTCTTCCATTTTGAAGCCATTTCCTTTCATTCTGTAACTACAAGCCCTTGAAAAAGTCCCTCCACAGCTTTCTGGTAGGTCCCTTTCAGATACTGAAAAGCTGCAAGAAGGTGTCCCTAGAGCTTCTCTTCTATAGGCTGAAAAAATCCATCTTTCTCATCCTGTCCTTGTAGGAGAGGTGCTCCAGCCCTTGGACCACATTTGTGGCTCATCTCTAGACATCTTCTCTTGATATCCACGTATGAGGACAATGCCAGTCTGTTTGTCAGTTTTGGACTTGAAGTGTTGTTCCCTTTTTTCCCTGACAGCCAGTAGCAAAATATTTGCTATACTCAGGAAAACTTCCATGAGATGAGAGTCAAGAAAAAAAATCTTCTGTATACATTTTCTATCATTCCCAAGTTTAAATCAGAACCTTTAATGGTACTTTAACATAGTTTGCTTGTGTTAATCATATCATTAATGTTATGACTGACATATAGAAATTAGTTTAATGGAGAGTTCAGGGTTCTTAAATCAAGACAGGCTTTTGGGTTCTCATGATTAATAGACCAATACCCAAGCCACATATGCTATAACTGAAAAGCAAGATAGATAATGAGTTCATGCATCTGTCAAAAAAAATTTAAAATATATGTTGGACTACATTACAATATAGCACATTACACTGGAATTAATGCATGATAATTTCTCTGTAATAGTCAATGTTAAAAGAGCAAAGACTAAGTAGGGATATTCACAAACTAGGCTGGAGGATATCTAATGAGATGTAGGATGAAAGAGCAGGTTGGAGGGGGTGAGGGAACAGGAGAAAGGACCATCGGATTAATTTAGACACACATTCCAAAGGGATGTTCTGTGTCATACAAGAGCTTCAAGGCTTTTGCCATCTTCACCTAACAAACATCCAGGTCCTCACCAGGCCTCTAACAAAATAAGTCTGCCCGCTTATTTACTGCTCATTCATTATTTCTTAAGAGGAACTATAGTTCAGACAGGTACTGATACCCTCCTCTCATACCTGTGATGAGGACATTTCAATGGAACAGACTGTAGGGATTAAGTAAAACACGAGCAATTTAAATATGTTAGCAGGTATAAAGCCAAAGATATGAAGGAAAGTCAGTAACTCATCACATAATCACACACTGGTAGGGGTTGGAAGGGACGTCTGGTCCAGGCCCCATGATCCGGCAGGGTCACCCAGAGCAGGAGACCCGGGATGTCATTGTCCAGATGGGTTTGGAATCTCTCCAGAGAAGGAGACTCTACAAGCTCTCTGTGAGCAGTGATTTAATTTTAATAAAGAACTACAACAAGTAATTCCGGATGGTACAAAGAGAGTGTAGGACTCACAGAGTGAAATAATGGCAAGAAGGTGTTGGCTGACTAGTATAAAGACCACAATGAGTTTTAAGATTCTCTCGTTAGCAAATTATCCCCAGAGATGAAATTTTAATACTTAATTTTATAATTGACATTTTATCACAGCACTTGCTTAGCCAAACAAGGGGTTTTCTAATCTCATAAATTTTGTCAAGCTGGTACATTACATTCTGATCTGTCCTCCTCACTCCATGTAAGGAAAAAAATGTGGAAAATAAACATTTGTTCATATTTCCTTAAATCTTATAAGGAAATATCAATATTTAAAACCCATGAAATTTTATTTTATCATTTTATTTTATTTTACTGTATTTTATGTTAGTTTATCTTAATAATGTAATTATTTTATTTATTTTACTTACTTAGTTGTTTATTTATTTCTAGCTTATGTACTGAAATACAGTCCAGCATTTCTGTTCTGTACTGCTCTGATGTGCAAGACAAGATAAAGATTTTGTCTTAAACTTAAAGAATTATATCCCTCTGCTTTTCATCTGAATGGGGCAAAAGCATGTAGGAGAAAAAAATAATCATATAATTTCCAACCAAAGTGGACAACAGTGAGGACAGTGCTTGAGGTGGGCTTAAATGTTTATTTGAAATAAGGTTAAATTGAAGAAAGAAGAGATTTTAAAGATTTCCTAATGCTTAGGCTGAAAACAGTGGCAGTACAAAGGAGAGTGAGGGTCTTTAGGGTCTCCCCATCATATGTATGGGAACATGGGTCACAGAATGGGTCCTCATGGATGAAGAGCGAAGCAGGTGTATGTCTCATTGTGGCATTTGCACCTGTGTCCAAAAAAAAAAAGGCAAACAAGGGAGAATAGAAGTAAATGATACAGTGCTCTTGTTAGAAAATAAATATTGCATTTATTGAAGCTTTTTTCCCCAAATAGATGATTCATATTGCTAGGAAATATCAAGTACACTTCAAACTTGTGTCTTTGCAACATACACAGAGAACAATCACTCTTTGTACAAAGCTGGCAAAGTGTATAAACTAATTTACTGCATCGATGCCTGTAATTAATGTTTCCTAACTCATCTCAGATCATATATACCACATTACACGTGTAATTTTCCCAGGGCATTGGTAATACATTACTGTGGTGCTGCTAGAAGTCCATTCACCTGCTGTGTTTTCTTTCTGTAAAGCAAAGATTACTGCTCATGCTGTCCTAGAACCCATTTCCCTGGAGTATTACATCACCAAACCCATAAATTCTTTAACGTCTGTGTAGATTTAGAATTAAGAAGAAAGAATTAAGGAAACTACAATAATACTTGGAGAAATAGTTGTAGAATAAAAATAGTGCATTCTCTGCCACAGCATATATTATTCTTCAAAATATTCATCTTCTGAATGCACCACACAGCTGNCTCACCAGGCCTCTAACAAAATAAGTCTGCCCGCTTATTTACTGCTCATTCATTATTTCTTAAGAGGAACTATAGTTCAGACAGGTACTGATACCCTCCTCTCATACCTGTGATGAGGACATTTCAATGGAACAGACTGTAGGGATTAAGTAAAACACGAGCAATTTAAATATGTTAGCAGGTATAAAGCCAAAGATATGAAGGAAAGTCAGTAACTCATCACATAATCACACACTGGTAGGGGTTGGAAGGGACGTCTGGTCCAGGCCCCATGATCCGGCAGGGTCACCCAGAGCAGGAGACCCGGGATGTCATTGTCCAGATGGGTTTGGAATCTCTCCAGAGAAGGAGACTCTACAAGCTCTCTGTGAGCAGTGATTTAATTTTAATAAAGAACTACAACAAGTAATTCCGGATGGTACAAAGAGAGTGTAGGACTCACAGAGTGAAATAATGGCAAGAAGGTGTTGGCTGACTAGTATAAAGACCACAATGAGTTTTAAGATTCTCTCGTTAGCAAATTATCCCCAGAGATGAAATTTTAATACTTAATTTTATAATTGACATTTTATCACAGCACTTGCTTAGCCAAACAAGGGGTTTTCTAATCTCATAAATTTTGTCAAGCTGGTACATTACATTCTGATCTGTCCTCCTCACTCCATGTAAGGAAAAAAATGTGGAAAATAAACATTTGTTCATATTTCCTTAAATCTTATAAGGAAATATCAATATTTAAAACCCATGAAATTTTATTTTATCATTTTATTTTATTTTACTGTATTTTATGTTAGTTTATCTTAATAATGTAATTATTTTATTTATTTTACTTACTTAGTTGTTTATTTATTTCTAGCTTATGTACTGAAATACAGTCCAGCATTTCTGTTCTGTACTGCTCTGATGTGCAAGACAAGATAAAGATTTTGTCTTAAACTTAAAGAATTATATCCCTCTGCTTTTCATCTGAATGGGGCAAAAGCATGTAGGAGAAAAAAATAATCATATAATTTCCAACCAAAGTGGACAACAGTGAGGACAGTGCTTGAGGTGGGCTTAAATGTTTATTTGAAATAAGGTTAAATTGAAGAAAGAAGAGATTTTAAAGATTTCCTAATGCTTAGGCTGAAAACAGTGGCAGTACAAAGGAGAGTGAGGGTCTTTAGGGTCTCCCCATCATATGTATGGGAACATGGGTCACAGAATGGGTCCTCATGGATGAAGAGCGAAGCAGGTGTATGTCTCATTGTGGCATTTGCACCTGTGTCAAAAAAAAAAAAGGCAAACAAGGGAGAATAGAAGTAAATGATACAGTGCTCTTGTTAGAAAATAAATATTGCATTTATTGAAGCTTTTTTCCCCAAATAGATGATTCATATTGCTAGGAAATATCAAGTACACTTCAAACTTGTGTCTTTGCAACATACACAGAGAACAATCACTCTTTGTACAAAGCTGGCAAAGTGTATAAACTAATTTACTGCATCGATGCCTGTAATTAATGTTTCCTAACTCATCTCAGATCATATATACCACATTACACGTGTAATTTTCCCAGGGCATTGGTAATACATTACTGTGGTGCTGCTAGAAGTCCATTCACCTGCTGTGTTTTCTTTCTGTAAAGCAAAGATTACTGCTCATGCTGTCCTAGAACCCATTTCCCTGGAGTATTACATCACCAAACCCATAAATTCTTTAACGTCTGTGTAGATTTAGAATTAAGAAGAAAGAATTAAGGAAACTACAATAATACTTGGAGAAATAGTTGTAGAATAAAAATAGTGCATTCTCTGCCACAGCATATATTATTCTTCAAAATATTCATCTTCTGAATGCACCACACAGCTGAAGAGCTGACAAGATATAGGAGGCTGCTTATAATCACCTGCATGTTGGAACAAGCGCAAATATCCCTTTGACCTATAGCACTGGCAAACCACAGTCAAGAATGTTAATCATAATCTCCCCTTCTTCTGGTTCCAGTAAACAGTTTTAAAATGATCAATGTAT
This sequence comes from Chloroceryle aenea, assembly GCA_013399075.1. Lineage (NCBI taxonomy): Eukaryota > Metazoa > Chordata > Aves > Coraciiformes > Cerylidae > Chloroceryle > Chloroceryle aenea. The sequence goes on from VWZY01003040.1 coordinate 34,891, forward strand.
ATTGGAAACCAGTGTACTGAGTCAAGAATAAAATCATGTTAAGACCTATTCCAGCTTAATGATTTTTCTCACAGAACTAAAAAGAATTAACATGTAACTAGAATTTCTGTTGGTTGTCCAGTGAAAAAAAAAAGTCAAATTCTTGGATGGTTTCTTTCTCTCTGACATGTTTTTGAAAACCAAACTCCCCCCACTGTTACGACTTTTGATGGAAAGAGAAGAAGTCATTGACAGTTTCAATAAGGCCATTATTGGATAACTCGCCTTCAGGGAAAGTGCTTTTGTAACTTCTAATTGGCGATTTAGTTAAGATCTGAATGAAGAGTGTTGATATTCCTTCTGTATATTATATTTTAATTGCTTTTCACTGTCTGGCTGCAAGTGCCACAAGGTATAGAGTTATAATTTGAAGATACTATAAATTTTCCTGTGTGAAAAGCCAGCAGCAGAGGAGAACTGAGAGAAGGCAGTAACCCAGGGAACCACCTCAACCCAGGCAGCTGCTTCTGGGAATTGAGTACATTGCTTCCTCAACCAGTTTTAAATTTGGTCCTCTGCTGAAACAGCCATTATGTGATTTGAAGGTGCATTTTCTGTTCTTCCTTGATGAGCTGAGAGAGAGTGCCTTAAGAACTGTTAAGGGCAAAAACATATCTTGGGCTTCACACAGATGAGAACCAGGCTCCGCGTTTTAATGAAAGTTGCCTGTAAATTTTCTGCTGGCTCATTAGCAAGAAGTTGCGTCAAGTTACAGAAGTGGTGCAGCTGCTGACAGAAAATGCGTTTCAGCGGGTTTGGTCCACATCTATTTCCTAATGTTTTAGTTTGTCTTTGCAGCCTCTTAAATGATACAGCAGTGGTGATAGCAGCTGGGTTTTGCAGAAATTACTGTAAAAGCTATAACTTTTTGTAGTGAATCACAAGTTCTTACTACATTTAGTAAGCATACATACCCTTAGTAATTCCATAGCCTGTCATAAAAAAAAAAAAAAAAAAAACACACACACACAAAAAAGCCCCACTCAAACAAACCAAACAATAACAAAAACAAACAAACAAACAAAAATCACAAACAAACCAAAACCAAAAACCGAAGTAACATTCTGCATGAAGTTATTTGCTATTAAATTGTTAGACAACTTGTTATTAAAACAGTCTGACAGCTTCCTGGAAACACTGAACTAAAATACTGAGATCACTTTTAATACTGGACTGTCTCTTTGTAAGGCCACCTTTTTGGAGCACAACCTGTTTTATAACGAGACACTTTGCTGAAAGCAGAAGCATCTAATAGTGTTAGTGCTGTACAACCCAGAGTGTCTTATAAGAGTTTGCTGTGTCTCAGCAAAAATTCATTCCAGAAGAATTCAATCAGTTCTTTGGAGAACTTTCTGATGTGAAAAAATAATAGAGTGCTTGACATCTAGCTTTACAGGTCAGACATTGAAAAGGCAATATCTCAGCAATAAATTGGGATGAAATTGTAGAATTTCAGTTGTGAGGTAAGTTGGCATTTTTGTGAAACAGATGGTTTGGGTGATGTGGGTTTCAGAGAGTGTTTTCCATTAGGACAAGAGCAAACTGAAAGCAATGTATTTGTGGGGTTTTTTTCCCCCCAACTTGATATATTTCAAAATTAACCATTTTATACTATGTCAGGTACTCCAGAAGTGAGCTGACCTAGAGCCAGAGCTTAACGCAGGAAAGGACTTATGTGGTTTTGAATCAATCATCTCTATCCACAGATTTGTATATTTTTTCAACAGGGAAAAAAATAGTTCTAATAAAAGCAGCTATCTCCCTCTCACAGAATGGACTATTATATACTTATAAATTACTATGGCTAGAACACATACACTAATTTAATTGCAAGTGTTATCTGCCTTCTAATTTTGCTGACATAGAACTTGATAGATGGGTTGGTAAAAAAAGTCTTAGTAATCAGGTATTTCATAGGATTACTCTAGTGACTTTTAAATATGTGGTGATCTAATGCTATCATGAGAACTTTTCACAGAAATTGAAGCTTTAGCTATCAAAGGAAGATGCTTTATTTTATTTTATTTTGTTCCTTCTTTGGAAAGAGAACAAATAGAGATTTAGCAACTTTTACTTACAAGCTTAAATGGGATTTCTACCTGTACTGACACTACCTATTTATAATTCAAGAGAAAAGGAAAAAAAAGGGGATGGTGTCACATAGTTCCAAATGAGACCCTGAATTTGTCTTGCTCAGAGTTTACAACAGTAATGTAAAGAAACAAGAGGTTTTAAACAACAGATGTTAAGAAGTGTTGGCAAGACATTATTTTTAGTGTTAAAAAAACGACGTGAACCCTAGATCTTCAGGACTGATTATTTTGGGGAAAATGAACAACCAGCAGCAAATCAACCTTCTGTAGTCTTTGCCCAGTCTCCTGTTGCACAACCAAGTGGTGGAACATAGCTGATGCACCCTTATTTTACTGAAATATTGTATATCCACTGCTTATAGGGAGTTCCAGTGATAGTCTGCCAAAGTCCAGAGGGGTGAAAAACATGTTTGTGCCTGTGTCCTGACCAATGGGAGAAATTCAGACAGATCTGATGCTGCTATAAATGGTAAAAGCAACACCATGTAGTTAATTGTGAGTTTCTATATTAAAACAACCTTGAAAGTAAGGAATAAAGGAAGTTGTTTAAAACCAAGACACCTGCACAGGTTATGAATGCAGAAGATGCTGATACTCAGATTATGTATTAGTCACCTTGTCAGTCACACTGAAATGCCACAATCCCACAGATCAGGACAATATTGTAAAAAATCTGTCTAGGATATGACAAATAATTAATCAATTAAAAATTTTCACAGGTCCAGAAAGATGATAATGTGCTTTTAGGAAAAATGTTTTTTTCTCAATCTTTTTTTCTTGGTATAATTTTATGTTTACCTTGGATGCTTAGCATGATCTCGCACAAGTAATTTGAGCATTTGCTATTCCAGGTTTGCAGCTTTGATTTTGTAGTGAGTGTGAGACTACATTTTTACTTTTGGTTTTGCTTATTATTGCTTTCAATATTTGTAATTAAGTCATTATTGGCCCTTGCACCTATTTAAAAGTGATCTTTGATTACACAACTACCATAGTATCATGTGTGGGCTTTATTTTTCTGTTCCACTAATTAAAACTATTACTTTGCCTTTTCTCAAAAAACATTTGAAAACAATGGAAAAGATCATACATTTTATTTTCTTAACCTTCAACACAGGAGGCTGTTTCTTCCTCTCTGATGTTAGATTAACATTCAGGGTTCACACTTGCAACTTCTTTCTTGCAACTCCCACTGCAAATACAGTCTAGGAGAACAATATGGAAAGACTTTTGTTACAGAACCCTCAATTATTTTCCATGACATTTCAAGAATCCTGTTACTAAGCTTTCAAAGCTTGTTGTGTAATGCAAAACCAGAATCTATCAGTGCAAATGGGAGACCTAATTTCCTACCACATTCACCTTGGTGAAGAAAATCAATCCATCATAAAGTGTCAGAGTTGAAACCAGATGGCAGTGGTAATCCAACTAAATATAAATAAACAAGGGTAAACACCTTATGTCAGTGCAGAATTTCAGATTTACCAAATGTAGTCATAGAATCACAGAATGGTTTGGGTGAGAAGGGGCTTTTTAATGTCATCTAGTCCAATCCCCCTCCACTGAGCAGGGACATCTGCAACTAGAGCAGGTTGCTCAGAGCCCCAGCCAACCTCACCTGGAATGGTTCCAGGAATGGGACATCAAAAACCTCCCTGGGCAACCTGGGCCAGGATCTCATCACCCTCACCATCAACAGTTTTTTCCTTCTCTCCAGTCTAAATCTCCCTCTCTTATTTTAAAAAAATCACCCCTTGTCCTGTTACAACAGGCCCTGTTAATAAAAGTGTTCCCATCTTTCTGACAGACCCCTTTAATCTTGGAAAGGCTGCAGTAAAGTCTCCCCGAATATGCAGGGAACATGAATAAACAGACCCACATTGTGTTTTGGCTGGCATTGTGTTTTATCACAACTTCAGGGGTTTTGCAGCACATAAATATTCACCACCGGGAAGAGCTATTTAGCATCTTATCAGACATTTCTCAGTATTTATTGCACTGTGGTTCTACCGCTCTATATACTATATATTATGCCATGAAACTAAAATTAATGCAATGCTACATGAACTTTTCTTAAAAAGTGTTTCTCTCCATGTAGAAAAAAGGTTCCATCTGTGAAAGAGTTGGAAAGACTAATGCCCACTTCTGCTTCTCCTTTACAGCAGCTGACAGCTGCAGCCTCTCCTATCTGTTTACAGGCTGCCATCAGGAACTAGTGCTGGGTGTCCATAAGAAGGAACCAGGAAAAGCCATCCTGCTATTAGATTTAAATTCACAGGACAAAGAAAACAAAAGAAAATAAAACAAATCAAAAATAATAAAAAAAATGTTGAAACCACTGATAATAAAACTCATTCTTTTGTTTTCCAGGTGGTAAATTTTATAGATCTAACTGCTAAATAACGTAATGGTAACTACTGGTTTAATTGTCCATAGATTTATTGGATAACAGGGATGCTGGGTGCTTTCTTTGTCTGTTTGGGTGTTTTTGTGGGTTTTTTTTTTTGGTTAAAGAAATCCACCCTATCCAAGAAGAGTCCTCAAAGGATTCTAAATTGCAGTTTCTGCTCCAAGTACTTCCAGCAATTGTTGACATCTTTTAAGACTGTCTGGATAGAATTTATTAACATATATAGCCAGAGCTCTATCCTCTATTGAAAGACAATATAACACACGTTCCCTGACAGATTAAAGCAAACTGTACTATAAATTGTGCAGATTGAGCCCTCTTACATGACTTATCCTAATCATAGCTCTGCCATTTGCTTCTCATGACAGGATAAAAATAAAAGTACCATAAAACTAAAATAAAATAGACAGTCTGCCATTCCTCCCTTAGAAAACATTTGTCAGAATCTCTTCAAAAATAATTGGGAAGAAAATGTGCTGAATTCTACTATCTATTGAGTCATTTTTAAAGCCCGTCCAGGCATGTTAAAAGGCGGCATTCTTTATGATCAGTAAGCTTAGGAGAGGATGTATTTCATGTTTTCAGAAGCCTTTTTTAGTTTGCTTTTTTTTTTCCACCCTTAAGAATAAGTTTTGCCTGAACTTTAAACTTAAATATTTATCCAGTGAGCAGGAAACAGTGAAACATTTAGATTCACTTACTGTTCCAGACTCCAGTAATCTAAACCATGCTTTTTTCCTACAGCTTCACCATTTACATTTTTTCCCTCTGTACACTGTCTGCTTTTGAACTCTTCCTGTTTAATGAAAGCAGTCTGGAAGTTTTCTTTTGTACAGATACAAAAAACCAACTACAAAAAAAACAACAAAACCCAATGACAACAAAAAATACCACCAAACCAAACCAAACAAACAGACCCCCAACTAAACAAAAACAAATCACAACACAAAACAAACAAACAAAACCACACCCACAAAAAAAACAAACAAACAAACAAACCCAACCAAACAAAAAAACAACCAACAGTTGGTACATTTTTCAGCTCATTTCAGACTGAAGCCCTTTTCAACCTGTGAAGGAAATCTGAAATATTCTGGTGCCGCAGAGTGGGGTTGGCATCTTCGGTAAGGACTGTTGTTTCCATTCTTGATAAGAAAATGGACTCTGCAATGATGGACTACTCTGCAAAGGATGAATTCTGGAAACTCAGTATTCACCTGTAATTACAGAAATTGACTTTTAGGAGGTGTGACACAGGGAGACAGAAATATTGAAAACAAGGATTGCTTTGAAGAGAGGGTGTGGTAGAGAAGCCAGCACCCAAACCTGCCTGCTTTCTGCACAAGTGCAGAACATGCAGTGCTCTTCCTCAGCTCTGACCACAAAGCAAGAGATGAGGAAAGCAGCTTGACCCAACTGAGTTTGGGTCTGTTCAGCAAGGCCAGGGAACAGTGACAATTCCTGGGCTGAATTTATAAATATATCTAATGGGGGTGTGGTGTGTATGTCAGGAGGAAGGAGCTATACTTTTCTGTGTTGCCCAGTGACAACACAAGGGACAATGGACACAAAATAGAACCCAGGAGGCTCCTTCTGAACAGGAGGAAAAAATTATTTCCTTTGAGGGTGGCAGAGCCTGGTCCAGCCTGCCAGAGATGTTGTGGTCTCCTTGTCTGGACAGATTCCAGAACCTCCAGGACAATGCCATCCTGGACCCCCTGATGTGGGTGAGCCTGCTGGAGCAGGGGGGTTATAATAAGTGATCTCCAGAGGTCCCTTCCAACTCCTACTATGCTGTGATTCACTGATTCTGTGAATATCCTTCTTTGTATTCCTCTCTACTGTTATGAATTAAAGTTGTCCTGGTAAAGCTATTGCCCCTGAAAATGACAAAGACATGTACTTCATGACATGTAGAATAGCCATAGAACAATGGTTACTATGGTTTTGAGACAGAAAAGACCAAAATAAGCAGCTTTGTTTTGCATGAGCAGGGACTACTCAAGACCAAAGAGAGGCTTAGGACTTGAGAGTTTCTTATCAGCTGCTCCAGTTCAGGATTGCAGGTTGCTGCTACATAACTTTCTGCTTTCAGAAAGTCCTAAGATTTACCAGAAGCTTTGTAAGATTTAGTAATAAGAAAGAAGCAGTTTAGTTAGCTACATTGAATTCATTTATAAATAATTTCCATCAACTGAAACTTTTTCAGCTGTGACAATTCATTTGATTTTTCTCCACAGTCCTCATGTTTAAGTATCTCTTCTGGTAATGTTCCTTAGACAGGAATATTGTGATGTTTCCTTTTGCAGATGGGCCACACCAACAGGTCCAGAGAAACCGAGCAGAACAGTTGATGCAAATCAGGGACCAGTATAGCTAGAACATGGCAATTATACAAAATCAGCAAAATAATTGAAGCAGAGAGTAATAAAGACAGTCTTAATAGTCCTTGGCTTCATTACAATTTGTCATATCCAATTGGATTAATGTCTCAGTCAATACCTACAGGCAAGTCAGGTAGTTTAAAATGTGTTCTTTAGTCAGTTGTGAGACTAGGAAGGACTCCCTGCCTGATAGTTAAAAAATATGCTGACATACAGTAGATTCAGATTATAAATACAGGGGTTCTTGTTAGACATTAGAAATGGTGCATACTGGCCAAGATGGGAAAGCTGTGTTAAGGATTTTAGATTGAAGTACTTAAGATGAAGCATTGAAGACTGGGGATCTTCTCAATGTTGATCAATAGCTAAAGGACCCCCAGGAGTCAAGAGGATGGAGTCAGACTCTTGTCAGTGGTGTCCAACAACAGTTCAAGGGGCAACAGTTGGAACACAGGACGTTCCATCTGAACAGGAGGAGAAACTTCTTTGCTGTGAGGGTGGCAGAGCCTGGCCCAGGCTGCCCAGAGAGCTTGTGTAATCTCCTCTGGAGAGATTCCAAACCTCCCTGGACAATGTGATTCCAGATGCCCTGCTCTGGGTGGATCAGGGGGGTTCGACCAGATGATCTCCAGAGGTTCCTTCCAACCCCCACTATACTGGGATTCTGTGACTGGTACTGGTAGGCACTGAGCATCTGTCACTGAGGACTGCATTTTCCCTTTGCCTAAATTCACAAGGAATTAAGAAATTTATAATAAGGAATTGAAGATTTTATATTTTTATTTTCGATACACTTGAAAACAGTGAGCCTTTCAGCCCACACCATTCCTCTTGTACATGACAACCAGAAGTAGCAGAGTTACGGCGTCGTAAAGCTGGTTTGCCACTCCATGTGCTGCAGCTCCTCTGAGTGCTGAGCATCTGCTTCCTGGTTAGGGAGCCCATTCAGCTATGCACAGATTACATTTTAATTTCTAATTCTTGGAGGAAGAATTCGCTTGAGACAGGAAAGATAAACAAAGCATATGCTTTTCTACTAAAAACAGTTACAGTCAGTGTCCATCGTGGCATATTACTGTAACACAGATTTTTTATCTTAAGAATATGCCTTGCAAAGCATGCACGTGATTAGTCCTCTCAAGCATGTTGCCTCAGTAGGTTTCCACTGAGGCAGAAAAAGATGGATTTGCAAATGGATTTTAGTGCCACAAACACATCTTGAGGCACCTGATGCACTAAGTAGAATCCAATCTTCTGGTGTAAGGGTCTGGGCAGGAAAACTGCTGGGTGTCTCAGAACTATTTCCCAGAACAGACTGGGAAGCTGTCTCTGCTCACCAGCAGAGTAGGGAGGACTGGATAGTCTGGTTGGCATGATTGAGAGCACTCCTTCATTCAGTTTTCAGTAAAGAATCATCTCTGCAGCTCTCTAGGATGAAAACTAAACCGGAAAAAGATGGGGTTTTGCATAGAAATGAAATCACCTGAGTGACCAGGGCAAAAGTGTGTAAATAGTGCAGCTTCCTGCAGTAAAAGGCAGCTGAAATCAATGTCTCTGAACATGCTACAGCTTTAAAAAAGTGGTTTCACATCATGCATAGCCGTTAAGTTGTGGAATGCATAGCTGCAGGACAAAATATATTTTAAAATAATTGCAAATTATAAATAATTATGGACAAGGTTCAAAAAAATAAAATAAATAAATAAATAAATAGCATATTTCCATTGGTGTCTATTAACTGTGATAATTGGAATGTGTACATGGCTGTTTTTAAATTGGAAGGTTCTTACCACAAGCTGAGGGGGAAAATTACTCCATACTCTTCCTGTTCCCTTTGCCCAAGTACCTGCTTGGTTTCCATTAGCCTAGTTCTGAAACAAAAACATTTCCACAGACTTTAGGGTAAAGGAAGGAAAAAGGACAGGACTGGGGAACCAAATAGGCTTGGGACACAGATAAATAAAGACAATTGGGTTGCAGCTTAGAAGTAAATAGAGGTGTCAAGAAGACCATCTGTTGGTCATAATGGTTTCCAGTTGTGAGGACAGGCCCTGGTGTGTCTGGGGAAAAGAAATCAAATCCTTCCCAGCAATGACAGACCTCAGGGTTAGGAAACAATATATAAATAGGACACAAGTGACAAAAAAAAACCCAAACAAACAAACAACAAAGAAGAGGATAAGCTATTAAAAATGAGGTACCTGGAGAGATAACATAAACAGAATCCTGTGTTGTTTAGACACTCAATCTGATAGAGAAAATGAACAGTCCTTATATTCTTACCATCTTTAAACATCCAGGCAAAGGTGATGCTGCTTCTTTTTCCTCCAGTCAGCCCATGTTTTACAGCACATGTCCTCAGTGCAGTCTGTCCTTGTTCCATTTCCTTTTCCCCTGTAAGGACTCATCCTCAAATATTCCAAACCACCGTTTGACTGAGTCAGCTTCAGAAATTTCCACCTCTGTTTGAAATTTAACTTCTCTCCTTAGGAGAATTTGTCCAATCAGTAGTTTAATTCATCCAGCCTCACTTAGATATGAACTCAGAATAAAATATTGATTATTCTCTAAACTTTATTCACCATCCTCAATAAGGTTGGAAAGTTTCCAGGGAAATAATGTTTTCTGCCATGACTTCTACCCTTTTCCAGTTTCAGCTGGGTTGCTGAACAATAAAGGAAGAACATTCTGACAATTTCTAGAAAAATGTCAGGTTCAATCTCCTTAAGATTTGATTGTGTGACAAATCATCCCCAAACTGATAAGTTTTCACAGAATGTTGTAGTTTAACCCCACCTGGCAGCTCAGCCCTGCCCAGCTGCTTTCTCACTCCCCACCAGTGGGATGCGGGAGAGATTCAGAAAAGTAAAGTGAATAAACACAGGGGTTGAAATTAAGACAGTTTAATAGGTAAAGCAGAAGCTGCAAACACAACCAAAACAAAGAATTCATTCATCCTTTCCCATCACAGGCAGGAGTTCAGCCATCTCCAGGAAAGCTCCATCACATGTAATGGTGACTTAGGAAGACAAACTCCATCATTCCAAATATTCCCCCCCTTCCCTCGTCTTCCCCTAGATGGGTGGCAAGTGGATTGAGAGCAGACTTGCAGAGGACTTGGGGGTGCTGGCTGATGAAATGTTGCCTATGAGCCAGCAATGTGTTCTGGCAGCCCAAAAAGCCAACCATATACTGGGNCTGTGATTTCATCAGTCTATGATTATTTGCTGAGCATGATGTCCTGTGATCTGGAATATACCTTTAGTCAGATGGGGTCATCTGGCTCAGCTGTGTCCCCTCCCAACTCCTTGTGCACCCCCTGACTACTCACTGGCGGGCTGGGGTGAGGAGCAGAAAAGGCCTTGACTCTGTGGAAGCACTGCTCGGCAATCACCAAAACACCCCTGTGTTTTCAGTGCTGTTTCCAGCACAAATCNGAGGCCACAAAGATAATCAGAGGGCTGTAGCACCTCTCCTACCAGGACTGGCTGAGTGAGTTGGGACTGTTCAGCTTAAGAAGAGAAGACTCCTGGGACTTCCAGTACCTGAAGGGGCCCTACAGGAAAGCTGGAGAGGGACTTTTTATAAGTGTATGTGGTGACAGGACAAGGGGCAATAGTTTTAAACTAGAGCAGGGTAGATTTAGATTGGACATTAGGAAGATGTGTGTACTATGAGGGTGGTGAAACACAGAGAAGTTATGGATGCCTTATCCCCGGAAATGTTTAAGCCAGGCTGGATGAGGCTCTGAGCAACCTGGTCTAGTAGGAGGTGTCCTTGCCCATAGCAGGGGGGTTGGAACCAGATGATCTTTAAGGTCCTCAAGCCATTCTATGTTTCTATGATCTGTGATTTCATCAGTCTATGATTATTTGCTGAGCATGATGTCCTGTGATCTGGAATATACCTTTAGTCAGATGGGGTCATCTGGCTCAGCTGTGTCCCCTCCCAACTCCTTGTGCACCCCCTGACTACTCACTGGCGGGCTGGGGTGAGGAGCAGAAAAGGCCTTGACTCTGTGGAAGCACTGCTCGGCAATCACCAAAACACCCCTGTGTTTTCAGTGCTGTTTCCAGCACAAATCCAAACACAGCCCCACATCAGATACTGTGAAGAACATTAACTCCACCCCAGCCATAACCATCACACAGAACTACTTCTGGATGCATCAGGTAAATAAAATATGATAAAGGTTATGTTCCCACAGTTCCTGGTAAACAAAGAATCCAAGTGTAAAGATCTTTCCTTCAGCCAGAGAAGGCAGAGATTATCTGTATAAATAAAAGATAGCTGAGCACTAAAAAATGCAGAGTCTCTTACACATGTAACATGTGGAACACTAAATCTAGTATCAATAGTTATGATGTGAAAATTCTGTGTTTATTGGGAAGAATCTTTTCCTTCTTCGAAATTTAAGGTTTCTATCATATCTCACATTATAATGAAGAGTAAAACAGAGGAGACCTGACTCTGTTCATGAATTAAAGAAAAAAATTCTAGATATTAGCCATTGAAACACAATCTCAAAAATGTCTGAAATGTCCACATAAGTCCAATTTAAACTGGAAAACTTCAGGAAGAAATAAGAGTGAATATTCCAATGATCTACAAAATACTGTCAAACATTTAACATCAGTATGGAGAGGTCAAGTACTTTCTGGTTTGAGAGTTCAAAGGACAACATTTGATGTATATGTGTATGTAAACAGTTTGCATGGTTGAGGAGCAGAAGGAGATTCTTCTAAAATTAAATCTTGAGATCATATAATCATTAGATATGAAGATTTAACATGTGGCATCTACAAGGAATTAACATGACTTAGGCTGCATGTCATATTGTACAGTAGGTAATAATCTAACAGAAGATATCTAAATGACAGTGAACTTACTTCACAAAATGACACTCAAACTTCTCCAAAGTCAGAATGACAAATAGTCAGACTTAGGTTTCTACAAGAACACCTATCATTAAATTTTACAATTTTCAAGTTATAAACAAGTAGAAATCAGACAAGTGACTGAAGTGAATTAATAAGAACACCAATATCACCTAAAATTAAAAGATAAAGCAAATGTATGTTAAAGCCATTTGATATTTCCCTAAGTGAGTCAGAGAGATCAGCTGCACATAATGTTTTTAATGCATCAGGCACAGTGTGCTAAATGTTAATGATTACTTTTTAAGGGTTTAATGGCTTACTATATTTTTAATGTAAGAAATAGCCATTCTAATGGGAACGTGCATACCCTTTACTAGGCTGCAAGTTCCCCAGCTGAAGTTATAAAAAAAGATTCAGTGCTCCTGAGGGGGAACCACAGAGTTGTAAAGGTATCAGGGTTAATTGTCTGAATTATTGGGACACTTTTTTCGTGAGCTTAAGTTATTAAAATGGGATGTTTTGTGCAGTGAACTTTAGGTGCATACTTCTGTCTAAAAGTACAAGTTGATCGTAGGCTAAAAGAATATTTCTTAAGATGTCTCTGATCACAGGGTTTTATAAGAGAAAAAGCATGAAAGATTAAATTTGGTATTCTTTAAGAACTTTCCTCTGGAATACAAACGCTCTAGCAGGTGAGAATTCTCTCAGTGGTAGGTTAGGGATTTCCCCATGCTTGATTATTTTTCTCCTGTACTTTCAGTAGATCTGGTGGGAACCCACCAAGTCAGAGAGAAAGAGAAGAAAAGGAGAGGGAAAAGCAGTTGAGGAGAAAAAATAAATTAAAAAATCAAAACACAAACATTTTAGAAGTCTCTTTTCCAATACTGAAATGATTCCAAAGGACCACAATGTTCAAGTTGGATTTTTCTGACTTGACATATACAGTTATGGAATTTTAGGAGAAGATGTCTGTAAGTGCATGTTTGAGATGCCTTCAGTGTAAAAGGAAAGCTTTGAACTGGAAAGAGATTTCTCTTCCTCTGTTCCTGGAAGACCTGGGGAAAAAGAGCTGTCCTCATAGACAATCAAGAAAGAATTGTAGTTTACTTTTAATTATGCCAAAAGAAAACGCAGCTGAATTCCTAAAGGAACCATGTGAGAAAGCACTGCCTAGAAAAAAAAAAGTTTCCCTGAAAACAAAACCCACCTTCTCCAGAGAGTATGCATTGTCTTACACAGCTGTAGGTAGTATTCATCTCTAATCTTGAAAGAGATCTCTGTGTCTTACACAGAATCAGGAGACTTGGGGTTCATTATTTAGAGTCAAACCAATGTATTAAGTTATTTTTGTTCTTAGCTACTCACTTCTTTAAGGCCTTTCCAAAATTGTCAGGAAATATGGTCCTGCTCTAAGGTACAATTAGGAGGCTTTCAAAAGTGAAAAGGAATGGTAGTAACAAGCAGAATGAATACATTCACCTATTACTCATTCATACACCCACATTAAAAGGACATTACAGCTGTGAAGTCAAGCTCTGTAACATTAGGAAACTCTAAAGTCAAGCTTGGCTCAGAATCAAGCAAGAAAGGTTAAACTCAGTTCATGTGCAGCAGCTCTTACCTGCATCTCCCACTGCACCAACTCACCTTGCAGAACTCCTTGCTGAAACCACCCTGCCCAGCCTGAAAAACCACCAGTCAGCTGCACACAGGGACCCATCTGAGGTGTGCAGCTGGGACTCCTGGAGGGCTTTGTCACAGCTGTGTGGGTCAGCAGGGTGTGGAGAGTGATAGGGGTGTTCACGTGTGGCTGGAGAACCTGAATCTCCCACACAGGGTGTGCAAGAAGGGGAACTTGGGCTGCGAGGAGAGGGGACATATGTGCACAGAATTATAATTTCTTGGGATGATGGAGCGTTGTTCAGGAATTTGTGGGTACACTTTTATTGTTCTATAATGGTATTGTGGTCTATCACTTATACTGCTAACATTGATCCTGACAGTCCACATGCTGCTTGAAATAATAAAAAAAAAAAAAAAGACTTCTTGAACTCTCCTTTGATATAAAACTATGACAACTGAGTAATTTATCTTAGTGCTAGAAAGTGGCCTTTTCACTAGAGGACATGCAGAGGGCCAGAATAAGTATATTCAGGATTTTCACATCCATACCACCCCTAGACAAACTTCATTTCTTTCATCTTTGGTTCCTGCAACCCAGCCTATTCTCAATACTTTTTCTACTTTTACTTTTTTTTTCATTCTGTCCCATTTATTGCTTTCCACGACCTTCAGCACAGTTCAAAACCAAGCGGTCACATAATTTCTCATATCTATTCCTCTTTTTTTGTCACTCCTTTCCTTCATATGGAGGCTCAGCCTCATCACCAAGCTATCCAAAAAAACAGCTGACCCCAGCTGACCAATAGGATACCTCATACATTATGATATCATGCTCAGTTGTAAAAGCTTGGCAAAGGGAGATAAAAGGGGGATAGTCATGGTTACACTATTTGCCTTCCCAGCAAATGCCCTGCTTTTCAGGAGGAGGATGGACATTTGCCTGATGATGTGAATTAGTGAATGAATTCCTCTTTTTGCCTTGTTTGTGCTTGGAGTATTTGCTTTCCCTATAAAACTGTCATTGTCTCTATCCACCAGTCTTCTTGCCTTCCTCCTATTTTGACCTCATCCCATGGGAGAGAAGAGTGAGAGAGATGTAGTGTTTGGCTGGTGGCCAGGGTAAAACAAGAGTCACTAGCACATAAACACAAGCCAAGAGAGGACATGGCCCAATATTTTGTCTGAAAGCTTACTCAGAAACTGTGGATCCATTGAAATCATTAAACTCCACTGATATCAATGCTCTCCTATTTTATTCTCTTTGAGGAGGGAAAAATAAAGAGGTGGGTTCCCTCCTCTATTTTTTTATTTTTTATTGTTTTTAATCTGGAATCAAAGAGATTTGAGAGAAAGTAGTTGCAAAAAACAAAAGTAGGGTAAAAATGGTACCTTTAGGACTCTTTCTATTTGTAAAACAAAGCTGACATTAGACAACCATGTTAGAATGTGTCCCAGACCTGGGAAGATGCTCAATCAGACATAAGTAAATTATATATGCAATTCACATCTTAGCAAAGCCATATATTAAAATGAAGTAATAGCTGATAAAATGTATTCTGTAGGGTATGACTGTATAATACTCAGAGAAAATGTAAAATATTCCTTTTAAAAATCATTTTTAAAGTTTTAAGTAGGTTTGCATATTTATGGCTAGCTATTCTTCAGCCCCCCTGTCTGGTAACATATTCTACTGGCATCTCTTGCAAATTTTCAGCTCTACAAAAAATGCTTGTCTCCAGGAGTACACTGCCAGCTTGCACATTTCTTTTCATAGGCACTATATTAATCAAAGTTCAGGCAGGAACAGTTCTGCTTCTTTCATTTATGCCCTTGAGAAATCAGGCTTTTGTGAGGCCCACATTTTCATTAGTCTCCAAAAAAACCCTGCCGCCTTTTGTCACATCAATGGTGCTTTCCCATCCTGATTTCTTGGTCCTGTAGATGCAGGAGTCTCTTTGTTTTCAAGGCCTGCTCCCAGCCAGCTCCATCTGGCCAACCAGGGTATGTCAGCTACCTTTCCAGACTCATAAAATGAACATCACAAAGTCTAAACCATTTGAAGGAAGCCTGAGGCTTTGAAACTGGAAATATGACTAGGGCTTACTTAATTTTCCAGCTGTGAGAAGGTGAAAGTTAGTATTAGGTTGGTCTACTGCTCAGACATTTTTAAAGAAAGAATATTATAAAGCTTACACAACCATCATATTCAGATGTTTGAATTAGTAACAACACCAAGTATCTAAAAACTTATAATAAAAGCATTGGAAACTGGAAACATTGGGAAGTAAATACAAAAATGGATCCTGGAAGCCCTGAAAGCCCGGTGATCATCTGTCTAGAAAGTCTCTGTATGTTGGCTGTATGTGCTCTAGCAGCCAATTTATGGGAAAACCTGACAGATGTGAGAGACAAATGAGCAGAATTGCCTCTTCTTAAGAAAAGCTACTTTTGTCTAAAAGGAGATTTACATCAATAGAGAAACCCTCCTTTGATCTTTATCCAATTTTGAGAGTCTTTCTTTTTTTAGTTATATTTGGTATTTATACTCCTCATATTAATAAGTTCTTCACAGCAGGTCCTGCCTACCTATTTTTGTACGTTGGCTTGCACAGCAGAGTCACTTCAGTTCATAGCTGGTGTTTGTAAGAGCAGTGGGAATACGCCTAAGTAACTATTTCTAATTGATTTTTTTTTTTTCATCAGTGCCCCAGTAGCAATCACCATGCAAAGCTGACATAAATAATGAAAACTTTTTCAGTGAAACTTATTGAGAAGATATAATAGTGAAGAAATAACCACACACATGTACAGGTTACAGCAGTATCAGGAAAAATTAGGCATTAGCTTGAAGGCCATTCAACCCATTAGGAGCTGAGATTTGAACTCAGGTTTTCTATATCCTGAGCAAATGCTGATATCACCACACTTCTGCTGTGTCAGTAAGGCTGCAAGACTTTTCAGCTGATGCTCTCCTACTTTAAGGAGCTAATATACTCATCATGTCCAAAAAAGCACAGTGAAGCCATTCCCAGTTTTCATCATTGTCCTGGTTTGGGTGAAAACAGGACGAATTCCTTCAGTGATTTTACTTTTCAGTTCAGTACTTCTAATTAACAGCACTTTCTGAAGTTAGCAGCATGTTTTTGCAGTGTCTGCTGCCAGCAGTGATAACAGCCCATGTTTAGAGTTACTACCAAGGATTGGTAAGCAGACCAAGGCCACTGCTGGACGGTGTGTACCACACAGGGGGGTGTAGAAAGGAAAAGACTGCACCTAGGAAGGAGTGGACAGGGCAGATAACCCCCAACTGAATGAGGTTCATTACCATCGGGTGGGGGTTGGGTTCAGTACTGGTTTTGTATATATTTGTACATATTCTATATTATTGTTATTAATAATCATTAAAGCTGTTCTAGTTTCCTTTTCTAATCACTAAGTCTCTCTCCCTTATTCCTTTCCTCTTCCCCTTTGGGAAGGGAGGGGGGTTAACAGAGAGTGTCTGTTGGGTCTTAGGGGCTACCCTGACCCTAAACCATGACAATCATGTGAAAGAAAGACAGGGTGAGCTCCCTGCATGCGTATGTGTGCTAATGATCACCACAGTGATGATCACAGCACCAAGATGCAGGGCCATTTTTAGACTGACACTGCTGCTGAATATATAATTGAGCACAATCAAAAATATACGACAGCTCTGTAGTGAAAGCAGAATCTTGAAACATCTATAAATTAGCAGTGCACAAATCAGGATAGAATAAATACTGGCTTGGTGAAGGGTCTAGAGCACAAGTGTGGTGAGAAGTGGCTGAGGGACCTGGGATTGTTCAGCCTGGAGAAAAGGAGGCTCAGGGGAGACCTTTTTGCTCTTAACAACTCCCTGAAAGCAGGCTGGAGCCAAGTGAGAGTTGGTATTTGCTTGTGTCAGCTCTAGTGTGGATGGGGAAGGGTCTAGAGCAAATCCTGTGAGGAGCATCTGATGGACCTGCAGAAAAGGAGGCTCAGCGGAGACCACCCCCGCTTTGTGGACAGCACCCTGAAAGGTGCTTGGAGCCAGGTGGTGTTGGTCTCTTTTTCCAAGGAACACATGACAGGACAAGAGGAAATGGCCTCAAGTTGTACCAGAGGAGGTTTAGGTGGGATATTAAGAACAATTTCTTCCCTGAGCAAAAATGTTGGGAAGGCCCATCCCAGGCTGCCCAGGGCAGTGGTGTAGTCCCCATCCCCAAAGGGGCCTCAAAGCTGTGGATACGTGGTGCTGAGGGACATGGTTTAGTGATTCCCTGGCAGCACTGGGTTAAAACTTGGACTTAATGATCTTGAAGGTCTCTTCTAACCAAAACGATCCTGCTTCTTTAACTAAAAGCAATTAGCATGGTACCTGTTTTTCCTTTGCAGTGTGTCATCTATGAATACCAAGCAGGGAAGCTAAAGAAGTACATGTAGCCTCCTTCAAGTACTATCATTTTCAGAATTAATAGTTCAAATTGCTCCAAAATACATGTGGATATTGAAACAAATACGAGCAATAAGAAAAACACAACTATCTCAGCTTTTACAAAATTTCTGTGGAAACTGGAGATGACCAAACTCATCCTCCATGAATGAGGACCAAAGCTGATCTGGGATGTCTGTGGTTATACATTATCTCAAAACAAAATGCGATATTAAACACTGTATGATTTCTTCACAACAGCTATATATATAAGGAATGAGTAAATAAGCATTTTTGACTTTCAGGCTCATTTTCATGCAAGCATATTTTTTGAAGTTATTCATAAAAACTTTAGTATGTTAGATGCTTCAGTCTCTTGGAAGTTTGGGGGGATATTAGCTACACTCCTTGAGATGAATTAAACACACATTTACACTTAAATATTAATAAATAAATAAATAAAAGTGAACAATACACTGGGTCCTACCATCATAAGCAGTTCCACAAGGTGTCTGCAAAGATATGTCCCTGTCCAATTTGTTATAGCCACTAGCACCAGAACCCACCCTGAGAACCATGGGATGCCTCAACCTGGCCTTAGATCCTTCCCCAGCCCAGCTCTGCTGCCAAAAGGTGGCTCCTGAGCATTCCAGGATGATCTACAAGACAATGCTGAGGATGTCTCTTATCTCATCACCAAGAGAACCTCACTCTCTGGCATTCTGTCTCGCATCCTGGCTTCCAAATAGTTTAACACCTGCAGCTGGACCTTCTTTGCTCTCTGTGCCTGTTCATTCCTCGGTCACAGGTTGTCACTAATGAACAGTTACAATTTTAATTTCCCCTTTAAAGTTAATGTATATTTTAAAGCACAGCCCTTCCCAAATTTACTATGAATTAGACCTCTGAAAGAATCTGTAAATCTTAATAATTTAGAGAGGTTAAATTTGCTTAGAATCATGTGGAAAGCCTGTTAGAATCTCGCCTTTAAAAAAACCCAAACTTGTAAGACTTGAGCCATGTAGAGAGAATTAGGCAAAGGACAATGAATTATATATGCACATCCTTTCCTCCAAGCATTTAATCCCATATTCATGACACTTGTCACAACCAGCTGGTATCCTATGTCAGTTGATGGTGTATTGGCCAAACCTTGTTAAGAAGCATGAAGACCAGGGGCCACGGGCACAAACTGGAACCCAGGAGGTTCCATCTGAACAGGAGGAAAAACTTCTTTGCTGTAAAGGTGTCAGAGCCTGGCTCTGGCTGCCCAGAGAGACTGTGGAATCTCCTTCTCTGGAGAGATTCCAAACTCAGCTTGACAATGAGATCCTGGGCCACCTGCTCTGGTTGACCCTGTTGGAGACAGGGGGTTGGACAGATGATCTCCAGAGGTCCCTTCTGCCCCCCACCATGCTGGTATTCTGTGATCACTTACAACCATGGAAAAAATGTTAATGAGGCTGAGAATGGCCACTAAACATAGAGAAAAGGCAGGCGAAATCACAGAGGAATGCTGGCAAAATTACACAACACACACTAGTAGTAACTTAAAGAAAATAGGAAGGCAAAGTCTTCCGTCTGCCATCAGGAAATCGCAGACACCAGAAGGCTTCTCTCCCAGACACACTTTGTTTGCCAATCTTTACCTTCTGTTTAGTCAATTTGCAAGCTTAAGGAAACCCTTTCCAAGGTAGAAAAGTCTGAGCTTGGTCTGTTTAAAAGAGGAATATCTCCTCCTCTTCTCTGTGCCCCTGTAGAGCACTCAGCTTTCTGGGCTGGCAGTGACTGGAGACTGTGAGCACCTCAGTAATAAATGGGCAATACTTGTTGGCCTCTTAGAGTAAGAGGGCCTGCAGAACTCAGACTTTATTTGCTCTACATTATTCTTTCAGTTAATTTTAAAGACTCAAAATGCCTACATATTTACACCAATAATCTGAAGTCTGGCATGAAGGTGGGCCATGAATAAATCTTCTGATGTGGGAATTACATGAATTTCTAAATGTTTGTGTTTCTCTCTTTTTTTTTTTTTTCTCAGCACAGCTTGTCTCTGACTTGCTGCCCAATATACACACTGCAAAACCACCATGACAAGCATTCATCTCCCGTATCATTCAGAAGTACTTTCAATTCAATCCAGACATGTTAAACAAAAGAAAAAGAGAGATGGTGCTAATCTTACAGCACTGGGAGACAAAAAAAAAAAAAAAAAAAAGGCTCTGAGAGGAAAAATGTGTTAGTGTGCAACAATAGAGGACCATAATAAAAGCAGACAGAGGGAGAGAATTAAACTTGCAGAGAAAGCATTTGCCAAAGTCACTTTGGAGCCATAAATACATTTTTTCCAGGCAATTTTAAGGGCTGCAACATATAGTTAGAGCAGGAAGAGAGAGTATACTTAGAAGAAAAAAGTATGAAGTAAATTGATATTTTGTTCTCAGTGCAACTACTTTATCTTAATAGATACATTAGCACATGTACTTTAAACCAAACCGACCAAAACAACTTCATATTTTATAAAGAAACTCTTACCAATTAAAAACACAGTAGACACTACAGTGTATTAAAAGTACAGTAGCGCACAACAGGGTTCTCTTTTATAAACATTAAGCAGGTTACAGAGTAACAGCATGGGTTTTTTTCCCTCCAGGATTTAATAGTAATATAGCACATTTAGTCTACCAATGACTGTAATTTTTAAATTCAAAAGAATCTAGAAAGCTGCAGAAGCACTCAGCAGCTTTTAATAAAATACATTTTTGCAACATTTTAGGGTATACTTTAGGGAAAATATTTCTCCTATTTATGCCCATGCTCCCTCCTTCATTGCTGGTCATTTACAGGTGTTATTAAATTCATGTTCTAGGGCAGACCTTGGTACCACTTTCCAACACAAACAATGGCAGTGGGGTCATGTTAAAAAAGGACAGTTCCCTATTCCCAAACCCTGCACTGTGCCTTTACCTTTCTGTCTATGTCTAAATTAGCCTATATGTGAATCACCAGATGGTGTTAAGTCTAAAGAACCACAACAGATGCATCTTTCAGATATTTACCTTTGACCAGTTTTGCTCTAATCTTGTAGACCAAATATTCAGTAAGGGCTGGAATATTTCAGTGTCTCTTCCAGTTTAGTTTAGTCCAAAAAGAACAAAGTTCATCACTCAGTGTTGTGCACCAAAGCACAGTATGATAAAAAAACCCCATATGATTAAAAAAAATAGGTGTTTCCTTTCCAAAGGGATTATAGCTAAAACACTGACAACACTTTAAAGTGTACTTTTCCCTTGCTGTATCTTTTACCTAAGAATAGCAGAACTGGCTCATCTCATGAAATGCTGTGAATTGCAGTGAAGTTTTGGCTGAAGCTGATTTTTGAAGTGACTCTGAATCCCTTTAGGGTCAGCTGTGACCTTAGATTAACTGATACTGTATGCTTGACTTCAACAGAGCAAGGACAGTGACACTGGAGCTAATCTTTAAATGCTTATTAATAAATATTTCACCTCATTCTTCTCTGCCTTCTGCAATTCTAGGAAGAGGTGTAGTTACAGGTGCTTGTGAGGGAAACTATACTCAGCAAATTTCTGTACCCTTTCTTGCCTTGCTCACAAAACACTGGTATATGTGTCTGCTCCTGTTACAAAATGTTTTTCACAGGCTAAACTCCCCAAGCTTTGATCGCAATAAGAAAAAATTGTTATAAGTGTTCCGAGTAGAAGCAGCACCTGCTACACTGATCAGTTCACCAGAAGAATGTTTGAAGGTATAAGAAGGAGGTTAACAGCCAAGATTATGATAAATGCTCAGTCATTTTTCTCTAAGCTTAATGCTGAATTGTACACACGCACAGAACTTTGCTTACTTAAACTGAAATTGGTGATGCTTAGTCATTTGGACAGAAATGAGGCCATTGATTAAATGGATATACAGACTCTAATACAATACCTTCACAGAGTCATAGAGTCACGGAATTGTTTATGCTGGATGGGACTTTTAAGATCATCATTCCAGCTGTGGTGCTGTCTGGAACCAGCTGGGACTGTCAAGGGACAGCCCTTGGTCTCCTTTCACAGAGGCCCCTCTGCAGGTCCCCCCTGCTGCTGCCAACACCTGGCCAAATACACCCAACTTCTGGTCTTCTAGAAAATTGTTATTACCAATTGTCTACTTGCCTGGAAGACAGGTGGATCTGCACCTGGTACCATCATAGCTCAGTTTCAGTTCGCCATTGCTTGTTCTGCTGCAGATCTTCCTCGTCAACCTAAGATGGGCATTTTCTGTCCTTCAGTTACATCTAAAGTACGAACACGTGATGAAGGAGGCTATATATATGTAGAAATATATCCCATGGTGCTAACCCATATAGTGATGTGTACTGTCTCTCTTATGTCAGACATATTTATTCCACCTAGATGAGCTCACTTGTTGATACACATAGGGGAAATACATCTAAGTGCAATATTTTGCATGTGTTCTTAAAAGCTTGGGCCTCAGGACTTTCTTCTTGCACTAACCCAGATAAACGCAAATGTTTTCAGAATACAGAAGTAATGCCACCAAAAAGGGGAAAACAAATTAGGGAGCACAGTTGGCTCTACAGATGAAAATCTGCAGTATATTTGCCAGCTATAATTGACTGTGCTCAGTCATCTAAAAGCAAGATAGAGAGTTGCCTAAAGCTCATCAAGAAGTTGATGGATTTTTTTCCTGCACTAATAAAGAAAGGACGGCTGCTGTCCTCAGATATTATTAGAGGACTCTGGTTTTAAAATTGGGTGCAAAGATATTTTGGCTCCCTGCAAAAGAGTGACCTGGGCTGCCTTCCAGCTCTTGGGGAACTTAATGTAGACTACCTAAAGAACAAGGTTTTTTGTAGGGGAAGTGTCTGCATTTTTCTGAAAATAGAAGAGTCTCGGAGTCTCTGGAACCCACAAGGTGATCCAATAATCAAATACCGTCATGTTGTTAGTCCCTTTTGGCTAAATGAAGGCACTGTCATGAAATGTAACCTTAGACATACAAAACAGTTGTGTTACTAGCAACAAAGTGACATAAATATATAAAAAATGCTTCATAATAATGTTGTGTGCTGAAACACTCTGACAAGCTGAGGAATTCAGGAGGCATTGCGTTAAAGTACAGTGCTGCCTTCCCTTTAGACAGGCAGCCCTGCATCTCTGATGGGCAGACTGGGTATGATGTAGCAACTTTTCAGGTTAAAATTCTGTCTGCTGCTCCTTTTCAGAAAGTTCTACCATTCATTAGGAGACAATGTGCTCATTTGAGATATTTCATGAAGCTAAGATAGATGATTCAAAAGCTCTACATTATCCAATTATATGGTCCTGAAATGGAAGATGTTAAAAAAGAGAAAAATGTTCATTTTATAGTTTCCCTGTCTTGCAAATTAGTCTGATATTCATTCCCATTTATATCATTTATATGCAGACACCTGTGTACTCTGATGTTTCATGTCCCATTTTGTATCAGTTTTATAATGAGAATAAAAGGGAGAAAGTCTGTAACTGTGGGGCTGGTTTTCAAGCCACGTGTCATTAATCTTTAACAGACTTGGGCACCTGCCCACCCATTGTGCCTTATAAAGCCTCACCATATATATTGTGTTATTACTTTGGAATAACCATTTTTCTTCCTCTTTCTCCATTTCTTTAGCAGGGTCTTTCATTTCTTTCTGCTGCTGCCAGGTGTGTGAGAAGACACAACATAAGTACATATTTGTTGATATGGCTCCTAGGGCATTTCCACTACCCTTGATAGGACCTTTTCATAATGACATCTTAGATTTAGTTTTGCATTACTGTGAATTTTTCATCCCTCTGTAATGAGATATTATTTGTAGTCTTTACACTCATTTGCTAAATACCTAACTTTGCCTAAGCACCAAAGACTTGGTGACCTCAAATATTAGCAGATTACATCACCTCATTAAGCAAAAGAAAATGCTATTTTATTGAAAGCCTCCATATAGGCTGACAATGCATTTATCCAAGAAATACTTCACGCTCAAAGAAACTTTAAAAGATCTTGAGCCAGAAGCAGATGCTCTATCTTAAGAACAAGCAAGGAGTCCTCTTTCAAAGGTGACAATGATTTTCATGCAAAAAAGAAAGAAAACACTTTGTGAGCTGAAAATGTCTTCACCATTTCTCGTTTGTTTTCCCAAAGGCAGACAAGTCTGGCCATTGCTCTGACTTTCAATAACAATGTGACCCCAAAGCTGGGGAGCATCAAGCAACAACTGCTGAGAGACTTTAGAGTTTGCTTCTATAATCCAGCTCTTTCACCTCTGTAGCTCTCTAGTCCACAACATGTTTCAAACTCATGATGAGGATGAAGGAATTCACCTGCTTTAATGTAGTGCCTGTGGGCATGACATCATGCTCAAGACAGTACTGGTGTGAGACATGCACCCCAGTGTTTTGCTGAGCCTTCCAGCTCATGTGGTGCTATGAATCTTCATCAGTAGGCTCCACCTGATTGTGCTGGATTAGAGTTAGCTTGGGTATGACCAGTAGGAGCTGCCATCACTGTGCCGTAGACAACCTCATAAAAGGACTGCCTGCACTCTCCAGCTCTCTGTCTCCCCTTCTGAAGTCTATTGAATGCATTAAAATATCCAAGATTGTCCCTTTTTCTATTTTATTGTCATGAGATTCTGCTTGCTTTTCTGATTCCAGCTGAGCAAATCTTTCAGTGACAGTTACTGCAGAAGCTTCATAATTAATGAGGTAGGCTAGTGATAAGTGGGTTTTTCCCCTCCAACTCATTATCATGGTGCAGTACCCTTCTACCAATTGACTCTTCAGCTGCCTGCCACTTCCCTCATATCCTCACTCTCTGCATATTCCTCTCTCAGTTTTCCTGATTCCAGTCTATTTGTTCTCATTTTTGACAGCTCCAGATCTATCATTCTGTTCCTTTTGACACTCACTTTTATTCTGCATCTAATTTAGTTATGTCTCAGGCGCAGCCAACATTGGTCCTGCTTGATGACACCTGATCTCCTATGACAAGATGACCATCTCAGTGGAGAAGGGGGAGGAGGGAAGGTCTGTGCTGTCGTCTACCTGGACTTCAGTAAAGCCTTTGACATGTTTCCCACAGCACTCTCCTTGAGAAACTGGCTGATCATGGCAGCCCCTGAGATGGGGGTTGGCCTGTTTTCTCATGTAACAAGTGGAAACTGACTGAAGTTGCACCAAGGGAGGTTTAGGTTGTACGTTAGGAAAAATTTCTTCCCCTCAAGAGTTGTGATGACCTGGCCCAGGCTGTCCAGGGAAGTGATGGAGTCCCCATCCCTGAAGGGGTTTCAAAGTTATGGAGATGTGGTGCTGAGGCATGTGGTTTAGTGGTGCTCTGGAAGTAATTTGTTATCAACTGGACTCGATGGTCTCTTACAACCAAATTATTCTATGTTTCTATTTTCCTAAGGTCTGTTACTTCTGGTATAAATTTCTGAAGCATATCTTTTCACATTTAATAGCAAGCAGAAGGGTTATTTTTAGTGCTAGAGACAGAAGCACTATTTCAGAGATCAGTTTGGACCTGAGCTTCTTACTAAGTTCACAATACCAGATTCCATGATGCAGTGCAACCCAAGGGATGAGGATTTTACTACACACTGCAAATATCAGACTGGGGCAATGAGCAGCTTCAGGAAATAGCTGAAATCTAGGAAAGAAGATTTTATTTTACTGCTAGTCTTCAACATGCTCTGAAAATTAGGATAGAGGTGTTTTAGCAGCATGTGGTAAATGGAGGAGAATTTTTTTTTTTTTTTTCTAATTTGATCAAAAGATTATCTAAAGTAAAAAGCTCTGAAATGAAAATATGCATGAAATTCAGGAACTGGTGGAGATGAGTGAGTCAGGGAAAAAAAACACCACTCTGCAAGGTATTTTCATTCTTTGCCACAGTGGCTGAATTTCAGTGTAAAAACTGAAAATTAAGAATGACATTGGGTTGATTGGCAAGGGAATCAGCAGATGTCTTAGGACAGGAGTAGTTATTTGAGCACTAAGGGAACAAAGATCATTTTCACATACAAAGAGTAGATTTACACATTTTGGAATACTAAGACAATAAATGTAGGTCAAGAAATAAGGTAACAGAAAGAGGCAGAGGATCAAAGGAGAAGGGGACATGTGAGGAGACGTTATACAAAGGAAGATACTGCTTTCATGTGAAAGCTCTAAACCAGCAACCTATCTGGGTTAGGACTGGCAGAGGTGGGGAGATAGCTCTGTCAGCTTCCCGAGGACCTCTGCTGAGATCAGCAGAAGGTTGTTTCATCATCTTTATAATCCCCTATTCTGCTTTGGTTTGTTCGTCTTTATTTCTTCACAGGTGGAGCATGTGTCAAATCATATCCCAACTGCTACTATAAAAGAGAATATTGGACAGTTGCTTTTTCAGTGTAAAAGTCAATGCCATGAACTCAAATGTAAAGTTTTATTTCCCAGTTAACTGCTCACAAAATGTAAATACATTTACCCTGGTATCTATGGCAGATGCTTGTCTTTATTGTATCAGAACTGTATTCAAAAAGCTAGAATGTTTAGCTGAATCTTTTCCATGCTGTCTCATGGAGAAGCATGAAAGTTACAAGTTTTCTGATTCTTTGTACTGTAAATGACAGCAGAAAATTAAGTCTGCAACTTAAGTGATCATAAAAGGATAGGACTCTTACTGAGATAAAAAACAACAACAACAACAACAAAACACACAAAAAAAAAAACAAACAACAAACAAACAAACAAAACCAAAAACAAACCAACCAAGCATCTTTTTCACAAAGAAAGAAGTTAAAAAGCCCATTTAACCATTAAGGTGCAGCAAAATCTCAGTCTGCTGGTTCCAGCTGGGACAGATTAATTTTCTTCACAGTATCTGATGTGGGGCTGTGTTTGGATTTGTGCTGGAAACAGTGTTGATAACAGAGGGATGTTTTGGTGACTGCTGAGCAGTGCTTACACAGAGTCAAGGCCTTTTCTGCTCCTCACCCCACCCCACCAGTGAGCAGTCAAGGGGTGCACAAGGAGCTGGGAAGGGCACAGCCAGGACAGCTGAGCCCAGCTGACCAAAGGGATATTCCAGACCATACAATGTCATGCTCAGCATATAAATCTGTGGAAGGAAAAAGAAAGGGAGGAAAAGGGAGGCATCTGGGGTGATGGTGTTTGTTTTCCCAAGGCACCATCAGGAATGATGGAGCTTTCCTGGAGGTGTCTGAACACCTGCCTGTGATGGGAAATGTTGAATTAATTCCTTGTTTTGTTTTGCTTGTGTGTGCAGCCTTAGTTTTACCTATTACACTGTCTTTTTCTCAATCCCTGTCCCAGGGGTGAGGCTTTGTCTGGGCATCGTTCTGCTTCCTTGGACCCCACTGGCCTGCCTGGTCCATCATCAATGTCCCTTTGGGTCCCTTTTTCTTTGGTGCAGAGGCAGGGACAGTGGTCATGGCACTAAGCCTGTCTGAGCTCAAGGAGAATCCAGACGATGCACTTAGTCACATGGTTTAGTTTTAGGTAGTCCTGTGAGGAGCAGGGAGTTGAACTTCTTGATGTTTATGTGTCCCTTCCAAGTTCATGAGCTCATGATCAAGTGCAGCTCTCCCTGATTGAATCTCTGGTGAAACTTTCTGGATTAGTTAAGCATCAAACTTTCTTCTTCTTCTTCTTCTT
>VWZY01003040.1:62475-76281 GCA_013399075.1 Chloroceryle aenea
TTTTTTTTTTTTTTTTTTTCCATTTTGCATAAAGGAATTTGCCTTTTGTGATGAGGTAGATTTCAGATACCTTTTGGCCCAGACAGGGTGTAAGGTTATGAGATGCAATGGGAATGTTAATGTGCTGTAGCAATGGTGTAGTATACTGCCATCTGGTGGAAAAATAACGTAACTGCAGGTTGAACATCGAGTGCTCTGGTGAGATGGAGCCTGTCCAGGTATTTCTACCGCAATCACCATTACGATGTCTCAGCAGAATGGACGCCATCAGAGACTATCTAAACGGATGCAGAACCTCTTTGCATGGATATATGATCTGATGTCATTATGTGCTAAAAAAAAATCTGATTTCAGACTGATTCCTCTACTTCTTGAGCATCTCTTGTTTACCACGAGGCACATCTATGTTGGGGGATGTTTGGGAGCAGCCCTTTGCCTAAATAACCTGTTATATAGCAGCTTTGAGACTAAGATGTGAAACTACACCGATTTTATCAACATGTGCTTGCCACACATTTTAGCTATGTTTTGGACTCCTGAGTCCAGCGGGAACATTCTATTTGGGCAAATTACAGAGCCGTAGGTAATCCAGGGAATATTTTAAGATGAAGTAAATCACTCTAGAACAACAGGTTGCCTTCCTTTAAAGCACTTTCCCATTAAATTGACGGGCTTAGCTAGATACTAATGCTAATTTTAGAAAAGGCTGTTTATAAGAAATAGCAATAAAGCCCAATTAAATTACCTTATTATTGAATTAAGGTACTTTCTTTATTCTGCCAGTAGCTGAACAGATGTTTCAGAGAAAGGTGCATGAATACCTTTTGATACCAGCCATTACATAGCCAGCTACCTGAGGGAAACCTTTTTTAAATACAAAACCAATTACTGCACATTATCCCTTTCCAGAATGAAGAAAGCCCTACAGCTAAATTTATTATGCTTTCCTTTATTTTTGCTGCATAAGCTCAAAGTTTCTCATAAGTGGTCACTAGCAATATATCTATCATGACATAAGATGATAAATAATATCTGGAGTCTTATTTAGTGGATTACAGCCTATTTATCTTAATATTAAAAAAACCTAACAACACAATGTTCCAGGCTGTAAAATGAGAATATATTTAAGTATATCAGAAAAGCTTGTGACACTTTACTATTAAAGGTGTCTTGCTGTGATACTTAAGTAGATGATATGGCCAACAGTAAAGGCAGGTGATTCTGTTTATCTACTCTGGGGAGCCACCCCTGCAGAAGGACCAGAGGGGCAGAATCTCTGTCCCTCAACCTGCTGCCTACGCTGCTGGGGATGCAGCCCAGAGTGCCATTGCCTTCCTGGCTGCAAATGCAAGGTGCTGGCTCATGTCCAGCTTTTCACCCCCCAGCACCCCCAAGTCCTTCTCCACAGGGATGTGCTCAACCACTTCAGGCCCCAGCCTTTGTTGATACAGGGACTTTCTCCAACCTAGGTGCAGGACCTTGCACTTGGCCTTGTTGAACCTCAGGAAGTTCACATGGGCCCACTTCTCACACTTATCCAGGTTACTCTGGGTGGATCTTTTCCCTCAGATGTGTTACCCTCACCACTCAGCTTTATGTCATCTGCAAACTTGCTGAGAGTGCATTTGATACTACTTTTGGTGTCATTGATGAAGACATTAAAGAGTACTGGTGCTAGTATGAACCTGTGAGGGACACCACTTGTCACCAACCTCCATCTGGACATTGAGCAATTGACCACTATCATCTGGATATGGCCACCCAACCAGTTCATTATCCAGTATTTTTGCAAATTGCAAAATTAGAAAGGCAAAAGTCATTTGACAAGACACTTTTATAATACCACAGCCAACATAATTTAACAAATTTAGATTTAATCTTCAGGGAGACTTGGTTTTCAGGACAATCACATGAAACTGGAAGAAAATTTCCATCTGAGAAGTCCAGACAGTAATGTACTTCATGGCATGAAAGATTTCAATGGTCTGGAACTCTCTAAACCATCTGAACACTACCCAGCTGGATTTGGAAAGAGCAAATGGTTGTTAATGTACTTGTCTGGCTGTGGGTTCATGTGAGAATCCAGGAGAGCACAGCAACACAACCTACAGCAAACAGGACCATTTGTTGCTTCTAAGAAGTTGGCCACAAATCCACAGGAACTTCATGACCTCTTTTTTGGTTATGATGAGTCTCTTGGGTGCATCTGAAATATACACCATCACAGAAATGGCACCTCTCCTGGGGAACATCACATTGCTTTGAATGTATCCCTAACAATTCAGCAATGCCTCTGGTGGTCAAAGGGATTATTTTAAATAGCTTACATGAGGTTAAATAATTCACTATGGAAGGACAACCAGACTTGGAAGGTAGAGCAGATGGCTAACTTAATAGAGCAGAACGCATTGCTACACTAAGCAGTAGTTAATTCAGCTGGGAACAATTGCTTAGGCAATGGCTGATCTCCAGAAGGAAACCTGGTAGACATGAGAGCACGCACTGATGTCCTGAAAACTGACAATGCGAACTGCTTAGCTACCATCTTTCAGAAACACTTGTTATTTCAGAGAATTCACAGAGAAATGATCCAGACTTCCTCTAAAAGAAGGATGAACATGTAACAGCCTCTTGACTGGGGTGAAGGAGAAAGGGAAAAACACAATAAGCTGGCTGGTGTGAATTCACCTTAAGAGAAGAAGACCCCTGCTTACACTCATTCTGTTAAAATTGTAAGTAGAACAAAACAAGTGTATGTAACAAATGCATAATAGCTCAAAGGGGAATTAAAAAAACCCTGTCATGAAACTTCCTTATCCTTTGGGAAGCATACAGGTAAAACAAGGGTGTATCTCCGAATGGACTCTAAAGTGCCAGTAAAACAACCTGTATAGATACATACAGTATATCTAGTCCACAGCTTCTTCTATTATGTGATGTTTTTTCCTTTGTTTTTAAAATTTTATTTGCCGTCCATCAGTTGTTTGTGGAATTGTTTTCTCTATTTATTTATTTTTGTTCTTCTGATTATGTTGGTTTTAAATCATAATTGCTTTAGCCACTTCTGGTAGCTTCTAGGAGCTTTGCCAGTTCAAAGTATAGAACCATAGAATTGTTCTGGTTTGAAGACTTTTAAGATGATCAAGTCCAACCATTAATCCAGCACTGGCAAGTCACCACTAAACCATGTCCCACAGTACCACATTTACATGACTTTGAAAGGAAAGTATGAACTTTCCTTAAAATAATGCTGCATACACACAAACACATACACACAGACACCTTTTCCCTACATAGGAAGTATTCATGTGGGCATCAAGATATTTTGAAAGAAAAAAAATTGGTTTGTTTTGTTTAATCGTATTTATGGTTTCAAATCTATTTTTAAATGCAAAGGAAATCGTTCCAATGGAAATAAAAGTTATCAAATAAAAGTAGAAAAATATAATATAGGATATGATTACCTGGACATAAATCCCGAACCAGGCAAGATTGAAAAGTGAAGAAACTGCATCACTCACTTCCCACATTAAACATCTTGTCTGAGGAACGATTCTTTCTCTCCAGCTTTGCTAACGGACAACCAGCAAGATCAGTGTGTTTTAATTTAGAATTGAATGCAATTGTGCTATTTTTATTATGCTACTGATAAATATTTTAATAATATTTAAAATATTTAATTAGCATGATGACGACTATTAAAACTTGCAATGGGAACCAAAGTGGCACAAGAAAGATGCTAGAAGACTGACTGCTGTCCTCAGTAGAAACAGGTCCAAGTGTGCAGACTGATATTTAAGGGATCACTCTCCTTATTCCCTTCATTTTGTTGGAAACCAGAAACTCAAAATGCAAGCCACTGAATGTGAAAAAGCTGTAAATATAACAGGAAATAAATTATCAAACATCAGAAATGAACCAAAAATTTACAATAACAATAAATTCAGCAGTTTTAAAATAATGACCAAGAAGTCAGAAAACTTATCAGAAGATTTATCTCTTCATACTTAACACATATTTGTTTATTTTGAAACAATAAGCAAGCTTTCGAGCTTGGCATGACAAATGTATTTTTAAGGAAACCCATAGAAAAGCTAAGCACAAAACCGTGTAAATGGAAAATTTCCTTCAGCACTGAGCAGACAGTATGGCTAGAGGAGGATCTGGTTTCTTTCACATTTTATTACAGGGAGATAGTTCATCACAGGCAAGGGAGGTTAGGGGTATTTTCTCTTTTAAAGCTATTAACTGTGTGTTACAGTACTGGGGCTGAATAGTGTACAGCCAGCTTAGACTGTGCCATTTAAATGGTACTGAAAGTCTACAATCTTATCGTTGTGTGGTTTTGTTTTGTTTCTTGGGTTTTAATTTTGTTGTTTATTTGTTTGTTTAATATTCCACCAAAAAAAAAAAGAGTTCTACTTAGACTTCTGTATGGTTTTCCAGAGATAGAAGTTCCCTGTGTAAAATATATTCTGCCATTTCAGAAAAACCCTTTTACTATAAGCACAAACCCAAGGATTGTGTCAAGTCTAAAAGGAAGAAAACACATCATTCTGGACTCTGACAGCTCTACAGACAGCAGTTTCCTTCAGTGAAGAACTGCTGCTGATAAAACCTGCACCACTTGAAGATAAATTATGCAGTACTTCTTCACTGCAAAAATCATGGTGGCCATATGAGGTCAAGAAAAGCTTCCTTGCTCAACAAGGAAATCATAGGAATTACAGAGTTTAGGAAAAGTATAGGGGAGAAAGCAGTGTCTGATTTAGGATGGACACAGAAATCACAGAATCATAAAATGGTTTGGGTTGGAAGGGACCTTTAAATATAATTTGAGATCATTTAGATGATCTTTAGAGATCTTCCAGCCCAACCATCTGGTTCATTTATTGCCATGAACAGATATCTTCCTGGGACATGGGAGAGTAGATGGGAAATAGAGGTCTATGGTAGGGAGAATGAGAATGTGGAAGAAGAAAGGGAAGCCCAATGAGAAAATAAAGAGCGGAATTTACAGTAGCAATAGTTGCACCTAAATAAGGTTTTTATGTATATTAATGACTGGTTAATAGAAGTCATTAAACTATTTCATCAGCTTTCTTCTAAATTACATGTCTTAGAATCAACTGTGAAAGGGATCAAGAGAGTCTGGTTTAAGGACACCCACAATTTCTGAGGTTTGGTACATAACAGATCCAGTAATTTGTCTCGTACAACAAATGAGAAGGCAGGACTTTTCAGAAGGCACAGTATCTTTATCTAGCAGTTTCATGAAGCAACTTTCCCATTTTAGCTCCTGCTGATAGAAATCATGCATCCAACATGGTTGTCATCAACACCAATAGTCTTCCTCAGGATGTTTTGTTAAGGACATTTGATTTGAAAATTTGGTGAAGTATCAGCTCTTGGTATTTTTAATTCTTTTTTTTTTTTTTTTTTCCCTCCAGCATCCAAAGAAGACCTAGCATTTGTTTCCTACTCCAGAAATTTAGCCTTCTGACAGAAAACATTAGGAAGAGTTGATACTGGTATAAAAGAGATGGATAAATAAAATGACCTCCTGAAATCACTTGAGTAGCCCATCCAATTTCAATTATGCAGCCTTCTTTCTCCCTCTAGAACAGTGATGCATATGCTAATCCATGCAATATGCTCATTTATTATCTTAATAATTAATTTTTAGGTGCCTAATCCAAAACAAAAACATCTCTTCCTCCGATATTTTTTTATAGTAATGGAGAAGTGTGGCCTTATGGAACAGAAGGCAACATGACAAATGAGAAAAGAGGGTTTTTTTTCCCCCAGTTTTATCAGACTGTGAGGTACATGTGATACAATTTGGCCTGGAGCTATGTCTGCCCCGGTGGGAAAGATGGATCAGAACCTTGGCTGAAATAACAATGAATGTCTTAAAAGTGCTTTTAGAGACATCATAATGATTCGTATCAACTAAAGAGGTTAATATCTTGTGTTGATACCTCAGGAAGTTTGATAAAGGAAGACGTGAGACAGAAGACCCAGTCTGCTTTTGTCACAGTCCTGATCTACCTTGTCAACAAAAATACCCACAACATTGGTCAGCAAGTGCTGAGTGGCTGGGCTCAAACACAGCTCTCAAGTAGCATGTAGATATCCTTTCTTCCTTCAGGGAAGAAGCTGCAGGACTTGGTGCACTCCAGGCTCTGAAATGCCATCCAGATGACTAGGACAAACATGAGGAGAGGTTGAGAGAACAAGTTCAGCATGGAAAGAAGGCAGATCTTATATCCGTTTTCCACTATCTGATGGAAAAATTAGTGAAGACATAGACAGACCCTCCTCAGATTTCCACAGTGCTAGGACAAGAGGCACCACAGACAAGTTGCAGCACAAGAAGTTTTGCAGATATAAGGATTTTTTTTTCCCCATTGTGTGAGTGGTCAACCACTGCCACAGGTTGCCCAGCTCCATCCTTGCAGATATTCAAATTTCCACCCTTGCAGTTATCCAAAACTTGACCAGGAACTGCTTTGAATGAAGGATGGGGACTAGATGACATTGAGCAGTCCCACCCCATCTCCGTGATCCAACGGAAGCCCTCACCATGTGGAAAGGACTGATCCTCCTTTGGGCACGGTATTGCTGAATGGTGCTTAACCATGTTCTGCCTTCACTTATTTTTACTTTTTTAAAACCAACTCTGTTCTACAGAGATGCTGTTTCATCTAGACAAGCTATATCTACCTATATGATGTTTCTCTACTCACACTTTGATGATCATGTCAGTCTTTTGGTCTTGTTTCACAGTGTTTAAGAAGAATGTTGACTCACAGTATGTTGATGGCATAAAAAAAAAATCTCTTGTTTATCAATTCTTGTGACTCTACAGAGCTCATAGAAAAGCAAACTCCCCATTTTTAACTCTGTTAAACGTTCTTTATATGGTTTCTTTATTCCTATGAACTCAAATGTAAATGCTAATGTTCTGTCACAAACTCAATTGTGATTTAAAAGAAACTGATTTCAAAGTCCAGAATCCAGTGCATAAGGATACATAATTTCCCCCACCACCATATGTAATTTCACCCTGGAGTCAGCTGCAGTAATTATTAACAAAGGATTTCTCAAGTTAATCATCTTCTTAGAAGACTTTTGGGACCTTAACTGTTGTTTACTGCAGGGCCTTTTGAAATGCAAATCATTTATGCAAACTTCAGAAAGCCCCAAACTCTATTTGGATTCATTTGTAAGTATTTAAAGATCAAAGTCACTCCATCCCAGAGAGAAGATGCAAAGACTTTTTTTTTTCCAAATGCTGATTTATTTTCCCACAAACTTTCACAGAACTGTTTTGTCTCATACTTTTTGGTGCCTGCAAACAGCAGTCAGAAATCCTTCTGACCGTTCGTCTAAAGATTAATAAGCTGTAAGATATGTTTCTTTATTTCACAACCTTTACTATCACAAAAGGTCACTCAATCTGTGAAGGTGACAGCTCTGGATAGAACTTTACACCATTCAAAATGGGTGACCCACAGTAAACTATTGAGCTGGTTCTTTTCTGGGCAGTGGCTGTCAGTGTTTTTCATCTGTGGCTTGTCTGCAAACTAGCCGAGTTCTTGCAGCCCTATTTGTCATATAGAAAAGACTTTGTGAAAGTATACCCATTAAAAAATTCTCAGGGACCACATTTTCTGAAGTGAAGTGTCTGAGTTTATCTATTACACAAAGTCAGAAGGAACTGTAGATGCTACAAAATATATCAAGCCATTTTTATCCAGACCCCTATTACACTAGTTCCTAACATGCTTTAGATAAATTATCATAGACTGTAAATTCTGATGCCATCTGGATGAATTAATTTCAACATATGACCCATATTACAATCTCAAACATAATGATTCATGTATTTTCTGTCTTCTTTTTCACTTTTTTTTTTTTCACAAAGCTGCTGAAAGGTCTAGACCACAAGTCTCATGAGAAGTAGCTGAGGGTTGTTCAGTCAGGAGAAAAGGAGGTTCAGGGGAGCCCTTCTCATTCATGACAACTCCCTGAAAGGAGGTTGGAGCCAGATGGGGTCGAGCTCTTCTCAAAAGGAACAATAGGAAGAAAGGAAATGGCCTCAAGTTGCACCAGGGGATGTTTAGGTTGGACATTAGGAATGATGTATTTCTCAAGAGGGTTGTTAAGACCTGGAATATGCTGCCCTGGACAATGGTGGAGTCCCTATCCCTGCAGGGTTTTAAAGCTATGGAGATGTGGTGCTGAAGGACATGGTTTAGTGGTGACCTGGAAGTTCTGGTTAACAGTTGGACTTGATGATCTTAAAGGTCTTTTCTAACCTAAACAATTCTAGGACTTTATGATTTTTAACACTGAAAAGGGATAGCTATGAAGATCAAGATGTATAGATTCTTACAAGTATTGGAAACAACAGCAACTGTTACTTGTAATTGTTGTAACACACAAAGATGCTTACTGTTGGACCTGTAAATCATCCCTGGGGGAAGAGCTGCTCTGGTGTCACACACTTGTGTTGTCAAACCTACAAGCCAAAGGAAATTCAGTGATCAAGGTGCTATTCTCTAAATTCATTCTAACATGTCACTCAGCCAGACTTCACAGAAAAGAACTCATAGTAGGTATTAAAGTCAGTACAAATGCCCAACCTAGGATGTTTTGGATGTTTAAAGTATACCCAAGTTCATAAGCACACTATAATCACAAAATCACTGACTGGAAGGGGTTGGAAAGGACCTCTGGAGATCATCTGGTCCACCCCCCATTGCTCCAGCAGGCTTACCCAGAGCAGGGAGCCCAGGATCGCATTATCCAGGTGGATTTGGAATCTCTCCAGAAAAGGAGGACTCCACGATCTCTCTGGCACCCTGGTCCAGGTATTCATGGACATAAAATATTTTATGTGCATTATGCACATAAAATAGATGACACTACGTACCAGATTCTGACACTATAGCACCACCAACATGTCAGCAATAAAGTCTTTCTGTATGTGAACCAGAATTTCAGTGGCAAAAAGTGTTTTATCAAGCTTCAACATATAAAGGTTGGGTTTTTTCTTTTTTTTTTTTTTTTACAGCTTAACTGAACAGTTAAATGTAAAATACCAGTAATAATAATAATAATAAAGAAGCACAATTTATTTTAGCTAGGACACAATTACTCAAATATTGAATGAGAGGGTTTTTTTTCGAATAATGCCCAACCCATGGGTGCCAAATGCACTCTATCAAGCCATCAAGTATTTCAGGAGGTATTACAAAAGTCAGGTCAGAAAACAGAGAAGATAAGAAGAGAATATAAACCATGGGTCATTCCTGGGTATTAATAGGAACCTAAGGTACCAGCTATAATTAACATGACAGCATTTCTAACTTCCCTGCTGAAATAAATGGCCACAGATTTACTGATGTCAGCACACTTGTGACATTCACACTGGCAGAGTATTTGACCCACACACCCCCAGCTTCCTTCAGACTCATTTTGGCTGGCTAACTACAGAATTTTCAGCCATTCTGCTGCCAGCCAAGCTGCCTCTTGCTGCTGCCTCGCCATTCTCCCACCCTCCTGCCTTTTTCCTATCCGCCCCATTTACAATCTATATTTACCTCCTTTACTGGGGGGCAGAGCAGGTAGATTAGCATGATTCCAATCAGGTAACTTCTGGGATACATCTCCTTCAGAGAGAAGATTAAACATTGGGCAGTGGATCTGGTAAGGTATTTTTAAGAAAAAAAAAAATATCAAACAAGAAAAGGCAGTTACTGCTCAGCATGGGGGTAGGCAGGGTAGAAAGGTTAACATTCTCTGGAGAACCATTGCTTAAATTAAAGATGTCCTTTGAGTGATATATAGCACTGGATAGTATCTTAAATTGCCTCAGTCTTGCTTTTTTCTTTTCTCCTCTTCTATCCATTCAGTGAGTCCTGACTCCTGTCAAAGGCACCTGACAGAAAGCCTGAACTCCAAAGCTTTCTCAGAAAATAGCTTATAGGCGATCCCTTTCCACTACCCCCCCTTGCCCCCACTACACACGCACAGGTTTCTCCACCCACCTGAACTCGAGGAACAGCAAATTCTCAAAGGACACCTCTAACCCCTTCTCCCTCTTCTCACTTCCCCCTCCTCTCATTATCTTACAGGGCTAAATATTTTTTAAATGTCCCTATGGTGACCACCTACTCCTGGGCAGTTTTTAGCAGTAAACTGACCATTGTGCTTACTTACTCCTGCTCAATGACAAACAGGAGAAGCTTCTTAGGTTGTTCCTTTCTTCAAAGTTAGCAGTTTGTTTCTGTTTTCAGGCTGGGGCTTTGGCAGGCATTTTACCATTGTTATAGATCAAAGACTTTTTCTTTTTTTTTTTTTTTTCACGAGCGTTTTGATGCTATCAGTGGATGCAGATATCAGTAACATCTATAGTTTTGACCTCATGCAGGTGTTGATATGTGTGTTACACAGTGTTCAACAGTGTTAAATGTGAGAAGCTGTGAGCTCTTAGACAATGTTGTTGTACTGATATATGCATACAGGCAATGGCCGTTTATATTTCCTTACATTTAAAAATAAAATGGAGCCAAACTTTATAATGGTGCCCAGTGATTCACCTGTAATTACAGAGATTGACTGTTGGGAATTGTTGTGACGCAGGGGACAGAAATACTGAAAACAAGGATTGCTTTGAAGAGAGGGTGTGGTAGAGAAGCCAGCACCCAAAACTGCCTGCTTTCTGCACAAGTGCAGAGCGTGCAGTGCTCTTCCTCAACTCTGACCACAAAGCAAGAGATGAGGAAAGCAGCTTGACCCAACTGAGTTTGGGTTCATCAAGGCCGGAGTCTCCTTGTCTGGAGAGGTTCCAAACCCAACTGGTCAATGTGAACCTGGGCCCCTGCTGTGGGTGAGCAGGGGGGTTGTACCAGATGATCTCTGGAGGTCCCTTCCAGCCCCCACCATGCTGTGATTCTGTGAAAAAGAGACAAGGTGTTGGTGTTAACGCTCAGATGAAAGTCTGCTGCCTCTAGTCCCTGTTTACAACCTGTGCACTTTCTTTGAGCCTAATTAGACTGGAACATTTCTACTTTTTTAAACATGAACCAAGAGAATGAGTGCTTCAGAATCATAGCCTCAAAGGTCACAATCCAAGGCAATCAGGAGCTTGGAAGAAGTTGCTGATGATCTCACTGCCTCTCACTTCAACTGGGTATCAAGGAGGAGGTCATCTGTACTACAAGTGGCTCCTGAACTTGCAGGATTTACAAGCATTTAAAAATTCCTAATATCCACACTATAGTTAGGAATTCAAAGTTCATTATGAACTGACAAACATCATAAAGCCTGATTTCTGGAATCTGAACAGAATAATCCATCTCTAATCCAAGAAAATTGCCATACTTACTCAAGATAATTAAATATTATGTGCATGTATAATTAATGGCTGTCTAAGCCATCCAGAACAACAAATCCATCTTAATCTAAATTTAAAAAGAGAGGACATTCAAATAGGAACTGATCAATGCAATCATGATTTTTCTTTTTTTGTGAGTGTGTGGGTTTTTTTGACTCCTTCAGTCCTTGAGAGTGATTATTTAGAAGCTCCTGGCACTGAGAATCTGCTTCCATTGAAGCCAGTGGTAAAAAACCCCCTGGGACTAAACTTGACAATGGATTCTAACAGCACATAGCACTGCCTTTGAAAACTCCATTCTCATGTTTCT
The DNA here is from genome assembly GCA_013399075.1 of Chloroceryle aenea. Taxonomy (NCBI): domain Eukaryota; kingdom Metazoa; phylum Chordata; class Aves; order Coraciiformes; family Cerylidae; genus Chloroceryle; species Chloroceryle aenea. Next base: position 74,193 of record VWZY01003040.1, read on the forward strand.
TCCCGGATGCATGCAGGCTCCACAGTGAAAATCTTCATATACAATAGCTTAGTTATATTCATTTTATATTCACATTTTCTACATATTCTACAAATATTCATAGACTAACACACCTTAGCACGGTTACAGGTCAAATGACTGCAGGAAGCAGTTTATTTTCAGTTCAGACTTGTTACGTTTTAAATGGGGCTTCAGTGTGTAATGATTAATATTTTACTATAATTATTTGTTCCAATTAAATGTAGCATGATTAAGTGACTTTTTCCCCGCTGTGGCTAAACTGTATTTTTTTTTTTTAAAGTAACGATAAAATTAATTAAGGTAGGTTCAACTTGCTTGTTTTGCAATTTATACTGCTCTTCATTTTCAATTGCTAATGGAGAAATTTAATTTGTCCAGCATAGTTCTATTGTAAACAAAAGTGGCTGCAATCTGATAATTAAAAAGAAAACGGAATGATGCTTTCCACAAACATAAAAGAAAAAAAGATAAAAGAGAGCCATAGTGTTAAGATTAATAATAACTTCTGTTGAATTGGTCACCAGCTTTATATTTGATAATGATTTCTCAGTGTTTGATTTGTGAAATACATGAAGATACCTTTTATAATTCCAGTATTTAAAATTCCTGTGAAATAAAAATAGAGTAACATGAAAGGTGCTGAAAAAAAAATCTAATTTTAAAATTATTTTTCTTATGTAAGAAAGTTGTTAATAGATTAAGGGACTTCACTTCTAAACTTTAAAGCACAAAGGGAATGTGCAGACAGATATTTAAGTGTATGGGTAGGAAGGAAAATGAATGAAAATCTAAACTAAACACTTCTCAGGGGTAACAGCCATAAGCACATGTTATGAGAGAAAAGAAAAACAAATCTAAACATGAACAAAACACTGAGATCAGGTCGAGTACCTGCAGAACTTTTACCAAACACTTGAAAGAGGCACATGCGCTATCTTATGGAGCACACCTGGCCCTGTTGCATCTGTCATCATGGGGGTAGTGGTGTCCACCATTCTGACAACCTCACAACACCTGTAGAAGAGCAGAAAATCCACTGGACCCAGCACTATTGCCAGGCTCACTCTGAGACTGCCACGGCTGGTCTAAAACTTTCAGTTATTGCCCTCTAATGTGACTGCTGCAACAACATCATAGGCCCATGAAACCTTTATATGACATTTGCATTATACTCCAGTACTGTACTATGAGATCTGTGTGTCCATGCTCATGCTTGAGCAGAGTTACTTGACCTTTGGATGCCACAAGCTGCTACAGTTTAGCACTAAGCAGCCACAATTAGGCTTACTCTGTTTTTTTTTTTGCTTTATTATGGCAGAATTCTAACGGCTGAATGACTTCTGAAGAAATGTCAGAGGCTGTTTTTTTCTGAGAGATCATCAGTTATGTCTCCTAACAATACAAAGCAATAAAATGACCCCTTAATAGGAGAACTTTGACAGCTGAGAAGTTCCAACTCGCTCTGGAATTCCCTTCCCTTGGATATTCATTATATTCTGGCTGATATTTTTTAAACCTGCCTATGGGATTTGGATGCCCAATTCCCATCAAAATTAATGTAAATTAATGGAAAATGACTAACCAAATTAATTAATTGAATTAAAATTAATGAGAGCTGGGCATACATATCCTTAAGGCAAGTTTTAAAATTTCAACTAGTGAGTTTAAGGACAACTCATAGATATGAATTTGGATATACATTGACCTACAGGAAATACGGGAAGATATTTCTGCCAGATGTTTGAAAACAGTTAGAAGTCAGTTATGTCAATGCATGACTGAAATTTCTCAAAAAACATTGACCAATGCTAAAAAATGATAGTATTAAACCCCCTATATATCTATATCCATATCCTAGGCAATGGCTGTTCATAATTCAGCTTAATTCCAGATAATAAGAGCTATCAGAATATGATTTAGAGCTGCAGTTTGATTTTTCAAGAGGGATTGTCATAATATATTTAAACATTAGTATATACTATTATTCAGAACTTCCCACAGATTTCCCTAACTGTCACTTTGAGCATTATTATTTTATATTTCTAGAATATATTGATCATTTAAATTT
>VWZY01003041.1:10047-26855 GCA_013399075.1 Chloroceryle aenea
CTGCTATTAGCAGATATTTCATCCTTGAGTTATCTTAGAATTCTTGGGTGAATCCTTCAGATTCATCTGTATTCATCTGTCTTTTGTACACCATCACCTATTCCAGATACTTCAATTTCAAGGCATTCTCTGCTGAGTTCCCTGAATGCCCCAAAAGGGCTCGGGAAGGACAATTGCCCTGATTTTTTCCACACCAAACAAGGATGAAAATGGTTCAGCTTCTCTCCAGTGAGTTTGTCCTCCCCCAGAGTTCATTTTATATTCTTGTCAGATCAGACTCACTGATGTCTTCCTTCTTTACATGGATCAGGAGGGAAAAGATAGTGAAGTGGTTTTGATTCTCTCAGCTGGTTGGGTCTCAGACTCATATTTGGTCTGCCTTAATACCAATTTTAATAGTGTATCTCTCAGGGTTTATGGTACTTCTAGCATTTTTCCTTTGGATGTGTCTTTAGCTTTTGGAAGGACCCTTTCTTCTTTCCAGCACCCTCTCTGCTGTTTGGCCATGACTGCTTCTTTTTACTTTCTCAGGCACATCCAGTAAATGGTGTCTAGGGGCATCATGCTTCCTCTTTGGTGTCTTTCTGTCATCTTCATGCCCCCTTTACAGCCTCAACTTTGTCTCTACTCTTGGTAAGCTCTCTCATTTTGACATAATTCCCCACATTGAAACAAACACAACAGTGGTGGGCATTTGGACCTCTTGTTCTCCAGAGATCCTGTATCCAAGAGTGGTATGCCATCCTTAAAGAACAGTCTTAATGTTCAGCAAGATGGATATGCCTGTAGAGATATCTACATATTCATTAGAGATAATGGTGCAAATGGCAATAGAGGGCAGATGTGGCTGGTAAACTGGGAAGTAACAGTGAAAGGACTTCTGTTTTTTCCCCAATTATAAGCAGACACAAGCAAGGGTTCATTTGGATCTGATCTTATTTCTGAGTTTGCCTGAAATGTATGCTAAGAAGTAGCATTTATTGCATGTAGCTCCCAAACCCTTTTAAGCATCATTATTCCTCTTTGTAGAGCAATGATGAGCCACAGAACAGTGACGTGACAAAAGACAGTGCCTATGGCTCTTCATTAAACTCCTTTATTTACTAAAACCCACAAACTTTGCAAATTATTTGAGGCATTGCTTTCAAATCAACACCATTATAATTGATTTTATGTGGTAAATGAGGTGTTTCCATCCTTATTTTCTCTCTTTTGTCTATCAAAGATTTGTGTTGTGACAATATATCCTGTGATTTTCACGTGTCCTGGTTTGAGTGAGAACAGAACTGATTCTGTTCAGTGCTTTTACTTTTCAGCTCAGTCCTTCTAACTCACTGCACCCTCTGAAGTTAGCAGCCTGTTTTCATGGACTGTCTGCGTCTGGCAGCAATAACACCCCGTGGTTAGAGTTAGGGCTGAAAGACACATGTTCAAAGACACATGTTCAGCTCAGCTCAGGTCCTCTTCCAGTTTCTTCCTTGGCCAGCATCCAAGGGCAACTCTGTCCATTCTGCCTTTGATGCTGGTCTGTGTGTTCCTGAATCCAGTACCTGTACCCAGCTCCTGAACACAGCGCCCATCTGCCACTGGGTCTGGTCTGGGACTCTCCCTGTACCCGCTCCACAGCATCAGTGGTGACTGTGGTGGAGGGCTTGGGTTGGATCCTGGTTTTGTATATATTTGCAGACATTCCATTTTAATTAATATTATTTTCATTAAAGCTGTTCTAGTCTCATCATCTTCTAATGCACAAGTCTCTTTTTCCTTTTCTCTTCCCCTTTGGGGAGGGAGAGTGTCTGTTATAGGTCTAAAGGGTTGCCCTGAATCTAAGCCATGACATCATGCAATANGGGTCTGGTCTGGGACTCTCCCTGTACCCGCTCCACAGCATCAGTGGTGACTGTGGTGGAGGGCTTGGGTTGGATCCTGGTTTTGTATATATTTGTAGACATTCCATTTTAAATATTATTTTCATTAAAGCTGTTCTAGTCTCATCATCTTCTAATGCACAAGTCTCTTTTTCCTTTTCTCTTCCCCTTTGGGGAGGGAGAGTGTCTGTTATAGGTCTAAAGGGTTGCCCTGAATCTAAGCCATGACATCATGCAATAAAGTACTTTGTTAGTTGCTTTGCATTTCATAGCTCAGCAAGGTGCTCTGACTGAATAAGACAATACAGGCACAAAGCCCATGTTCCTGGGGCCTTGGCCTCATGGATGCTCCCACGATTCACGTGGTGCACATGCTAGAGAAATCTGGCACTACAGGCCAAGAATACCAAGCACCACCTTTGCCTAAGTTCAGTCTACAAACAATAACCAATCAATAACAGTGGTTTTAACTCTTCCAAAGCATAGCATCAAAATCTGCATGCATAGGGGCTTTTGCCTCATTCTTGCCCTATGGAATAAACAGTTTTTCACTTCCCCTTCCAGCTCCTGTTTCTTCTAGCAGCCTGTCCAGAACTCAGTAAAAACGTGTCTCAGTTTTGTGTGTGCCACTCCCAGGCAGATGAGCTGGCAGCACAGGGCTCTGCACCAAGTGAGGGTCTCCACTCTTGCTTCACAGTGATTTGCATATCAGTGTTTCAAGCACTGCCAGCACACTGACCAGTTTACTTTTGGGGGTAGAGTTACTTGCTTCATTAGCTGACCAACTTCTCTTGTCAAGACCTGCAAATAATAGAATATAGGAAAGCAATACATTTTTATTATGGGTTTGGGGGGGTGTTTTGAATCTACATGTCCTTTCTGGAAAAGGAAACACATGCTGCCTCACCTAGCACAGCACCAGAAGCTTAACACTTTTTTTCCTCTAAGTTGCCTGCTATGAGCCATTGTCAATTACCAGTTACAGCAGGGTCACAGACTCTACTTCCATACAGAAGAAAATCTGAATTATACCCTACCCAGTGGGTAATACTTATCAGCCTTCTCAGTACTCTCACATACTAGATGTAGTTTTATTTAGTAATGCTTTGCTGCTAAGTCAAACTTTGTGTCACATATCTCAAGCTGGAACACCCAGAAGTTACTCCTTTAACTTTGTCTTACCAGTTTTGTCCCTAGTGTAGCTACACACATTGCCAGCTGCAAGAAAACCAACCAAGCAGATTTCTTTGGTGGTGTTTTTGGTGTGAAATAGCATGCTGCTGCTTCAATTCCTATGTCAGCATCACACCATCCAGTTGCTGTACAGATGAGGTACTTTTATGAGGGTAAGGCCATCTCATGACACATGACAATTACTCCAACTGAATGAATACTGCATTTATGAAAGCACCTGGTTTTGTGCAGATAGGGAAAAAGGCCAAGAAAGAGTAGAGAGTATCATTCCCCAAACAGCAAAGGTACTGAACTGGCAGAGTTAATTGTTCTTCAGCTGTCCACAGTGTTTTGGAACAGTCCCTGAGAGTGTATAGTAGCTCTACAAACTTATTTGTCTGCCACACTGAGAAGCCCAAAACTGGATACACAGTTTCCCCATTTTTCTGTCTTGTGACTTAGAAACAGGACTGTCATCTCTCCCACACTGCCTGGTGCAGTAACTTGATTAGAATTTCACCTCTGAGACACAGTAACAAGAGAAGTTTGGTCCTCTACCGATATTTAAAGTCTCCTTACAGTCATTGCTAATTTCCTGATTCGTAGCTCTGCTGAATCAGCAGCACTGACAGCAACGTCTCCCCTTAATCACTGACAGAAAGCAGTGCCTCTGCAAGGGCAGAGTCAAAAAAGAACAGGATTAGGGTAAACTGACAGTAGCTGGATCAACTCCTGTGCAGTCGTTTTAAAATTATCTACAATCACTAACCTTTCACTTCTGGAGCATGAGGTTCAATCCTGTGTTTAGCCATGCATGAAAATGAGTTCAGCAATCTTGGTTTAGCCTCCACAGAATCATTCATGTCATTTGCCATGTGGATTTTGCTGTGGAAAAAGAGTGAATATGAATTAGAACACAACAGTGAGGTTCTGTCAGGTTGAAAAATCAAACATCCATCAGTCTGAACATCAGAATCAGTGAGCCAATTCCCATCTGAAAGTGTGGACCCTTGTGCAACCCTCACACAGGCAGAATGGAAACCAGAACAGAAAGCAGGAGCCTCTGTAAGCACAACACAGCAGTCGTGCTGGCACCAGTGGAGCAGTCACTGTAACAGCACTGTGGGCAGGATGGCTGGACACCAATGGGCTAGTCCTGAGGCCCACTCCTCAAAATGCATGGTGTCTTCTCACCCACAGGAGGTGGATATCATCCTCAGAATGCTCAGTACTGCCCACTCGAGTAGAGCAAAGTAAATGATCTGTCATATTTAGAAGTCTTTGAAAGTAGCCATACAATGACACACTGTTAATTCAAAGTTTAAATGGAACTGAAAATATATGGTAAGTTTTCCCTCCCATGCCTGATGCAGAGGATTCACTTATTATACACACTCTCAAGAAGAAACAACATCCTTATATTTGTTTACAAAACAGCTGCAGAGGATTCTGACCACAGCCCTGCCTGCTGTTGTAACACAAATACTGCAAGTCTCACCTATGCCTTTCACTCACTGCTCTGTCTGGGGGAAAAAATAAAAAGCAAGGCAAAAAAAAGATAGAGCAACACAAGAGGTTGATTGGTTTAGCATAAGTGTTCTCTGCAACTCTTTCTGTAAGATTTAACTGGGTGATTTTAACAAAAACAGTAACAGCATGTGCACAGCAGGCATTAACAAGGGGGTTGTCTAAAGCACCCAGCACCTCTGCAGCTTTTCTGCTTATATTTAGCACTCCACAGTCATCATCATTATGGAGGGAACCCTGCAAGTAAAACTGTAGCAGAAAGAACCATCTTTGTTACTTTGCAAGGAAATGGCTTCTGTTTCCATCCAAAACCTTGCATGAAATCCACAACAGAATTCAACCTGTTGTATACTGACTTAAAGGTACCACAACTCTCTATCTCACACAGTGACAGACCACATTTAAACCCCCAAAGCAGGCAATCTGAGCTGTGATTTGTTGTAGATTTTTTTTCTTTTTTTAACTGACTTGTCCTGGGATGTGTCTTCTATAGGGTCTATAAAGCCAGGCTGGTGTTAGGGTATTTTTTTCCTCTCTGGGTTCTCTGAAAATGCAGTCTGCTTTTGGGAGGAGGCAGTGCCACTGCCACCAGGAGTAAAATGCCCTGTCATACTCCTGTGTTGTAAAATAAAGACAGCCCACCTCTCGTTTTCATTTAACAGCAAAAACACACAAAGCAAAATACTGACAGCAGAACCCAATTTAATCATCCATTGGCTAAATCCACCAGGCACATCAGAACCAACTCCACCATAGTCTTATGTAAGAATGGGTGGCTGAAAGGTGCCGTAGGATTTATAAAAAGAAAACAGATTGGCTCAGAGGCTGATGCCAAATAACTCATTGCCTGAGTTATCACTCTTCAATCAAAAAGTAAATGAAGGAGCTGCATAAGTCATTCAGACAGCAGTCACCATGGAGTTATGCTGGCCTCTCATGTCAGTGATGAAACAGCCAAATTCCCTGACAGTGGTGAGTTATTCCTTCTATCACTGGCAGAGCTGCCAAAGGAATCATCAAGGCTACAGGCATGGCCAACAGGAGGCCTCTCTAAGCTTGAATGATAAAAATACAGTGTGTTGTATTACTTTAATCTTTATAATTTAAGTTTTGAAAAAATTACAGTGACAACCCTAATTAGGCAACAATAGGATTAATTCAAACTCAGCATTTAACTCTTGTAAGGAAGCTTTCTCCAGCCCATGGAGAAAGGATTCTGTTCCCACCTCCCTCTGCCCCCAGTCTCTCTCATAACTAAACATGTGTCTCTCAGCCCCGAAAAAGCCAGTATGAAATACTGGGTGTTTTATTACAAATCTTAATTTGGAGGTGGATTTTCTTTCTCTAGTTATAGCAATGACTCAGTGTAGGAAGCTGATAATTTTTCTGTTGTATTTTAACATTGGTAGAAAGGTCACATAACGTGAGCAAGAGCATAGGCTTTAAGAAATATTCCTCTGCCTGCCCTTAGTGTCTTTAAAATTCCTAAAGAAGGTAAAACTATATTAATTTTCTTGTATAGTTTTAAATACTTGTTTTAAAAACCTAGCTTGTGCTGAAGAACAGCGAGTTTTGTGGGCCTGATTTCAATTTGAGCAGAATTTCAGTTAATAATGTTGCACACATAAACTCTCTTTTAACAGTCCATAATATTAAACTGAAGACAGGATTGCTACAGAACTTTGTTATTTTTTCTCCCTATTAAATCAGCATTATGGACTTTCAGCAGATGTCTTTAATAGACAGAGTTATTAAAAAAATATTACATCAAATAAATTCAGACCATTTCTGCAGTATTACTTACTCCTGCCACCAAGAGCAGAATTTCTCCTGCGTCTTCAAATTATGACATTTATGCCTAATGCAAACAAACAAAACCTCACCATCACACACTGTAAAGCCTCTGTCAGCATCCAGCCTACTCCTAGATTTAAAAACTAACACTGCTTCCTTTTACAGTAACCCCCTATTTTTACAGGTTTAGGAGGTGGCCTTAAGAATGGGTTCTAATGGAAAAGGATTTTTTTTTCCCAAGTTGGGGAAAATATCCATCTTCTTTTTAAGCTCCTGGGTGCCAAAGAGGCTTTATAGTGTCAGGTATTTTCCTGAGCTTTCATAACTCAAAAATAATGCCAGTTTGGAGTTAATTTCTTGCCATGTATCAGCTAATAAATATGTACCTTTGCACAGGTAGCCTGACTATAAACTGGGAGATGTCCTAGTACTCCTGAGTTCCTAGGTCTTGACCTTATCTTGTTTTCACATTGCTGTGAGCCTTCTACCTCTACAGCCTGAACTTCCACAGGCATCTAATGCATAATCGGATGGAACAGCAGCAAGCTCTTGGTCTGGCTAAGCAGGAGACAGGCTCTAGGACAACCTTAAGAAACATCTGAAGGCTTTGGAGTTAGGAAAGAAATGCTGAGTGTTTTCTCTAGCTTTGAAGAGTGCCATGGCTCTATGGACCTGATCTGAAGTGCTGCATGAACTGCTCATGTAGTACCAGTGTTTTAAAGGGTTGCTCACCATTTGCTGTGCAAATCTTTACAGAGACATTCACAATACCTTCGGTGTCACAACTTTTTCCAGCAGCAAACGCTTTTGCAGCTACTGAAAAGAACAGTTTAAGGCAAACCTTAATGGTTGTGGTGTGAAACTGGAGCAAATGAGTTTGTTTCATGGAGTATTTCCACTGGAAGGGATCACGATTGTCTAGTCCAGCTGCCTGATCATTTCAGGGCTGACCAAGAGCTAAACCATGCTGTTATTAAGGGCATTGTCCAGTTGCCTCTTAAACACTTACAGGCTTGGGGCACCAACTGCCTCTCTAGGAAGCCTGTACAGACACAGGTACTTCCACATAAGCAGCCTCTTATCTTTGTGGTTGAAGGGTCACCAGCTCAGTGTCATAACTACACCACAGTCACTGGCTTTAGTCAACTCTCTAGATTTCCAGAAAAAAAGTCTTCATTCAATAGTAATAGTTTGTTAAAATGTCAAGATCTTTAAAAAATGGCAAGAAATTTTAGAGAAAGTGAAAGTATTTATTCTCCTAATTCTGCTTGGAATGAAAATTTCTAAGTAAATTAGAGAATGAAAAATAAAAGCTACCCAAAAGCAATGATTGCCACTGAGGCACACTCAAATTCCTACTATGAATTCTGGTATTCTTTCATGGTGTTGAAAGAAGAAAGCTCTTTTTTTATAAACAGCAAAGCACATCTGCAAAGCTTGCCCAAAGCATCCTAGTTCTAATATCCTCTGGTAGTAAAGCAGCCATAATAACCTTGAATTGTCCCCGAGACTTAAGCTAGCTGTAGCTGCCTAGCTGCAAGTAGTATCCCTACCCAGCCCTGAAGAATGAAGTATGAAGCACAGAAATTGTTTGAGAGGGCTGCTGCTGTGAGTAGGCAACACCTGAATTAATCAGACACTTCATGACATAAGATAACTCATCGGGATGGCCCCAAGAAGTGGCAACATATGAGAATCAGAGTAAGAGGGGAAAAACCTAAACACACCCAAGCCACAGTTGTGCTAAAAGCCCAAATCAAACCCGACACAGTGAGTAATCTTGCCCACCTTTACATCTTTGCTTTGCTATGCACCTCGGCTGCTTCATCTGCTGAAGGTATAAATCACGGCTGCCCGGAGGGGCCAAAATTTAGCAGGATGCAACCACAGACCAGGGAGTTGATGACTGACTCTGACATCTGAGAATAGCTCTGAGTAAGCTGCTGCTTTTCTATCAAGAGCAGGATCATTTTTTTTCCCCCCTAGGTATACACATTTCATAGCAACACGTTCTGTTGCTATTTAGGATTCACTGGACACTTCGATTACAATTTTTATTTTTCCTGAGATTTATAACCAGGGCTTTTGTTACAATGTCCAGTGCCAGACAAGACTTGACTCATTTTGGGTTTGACTGCAAAAGCAGGACCAGAGCCACCCTCACAGAAATGTTTGCAATTCTTTTGGCGACCTTGAGACAATTCCTAGGTGATGTTAGAACAATACATGGCTTAGGGTCAAGAGTCAGCGACAACGCTCCAGCTCCAAACTGATTTGGCTTTTTAAAAATCAAAACTAAGGAATCCTCTGCATTCAAAGCAGAATCAGCATTGAGTGGAGGGCTGGATCCAATGATCAAAACCAAAGAAAATGTTTGCATGAAGCCCGGTGAAAATCCAAATAGCTGCATTTTGCTCTGTGCTATTTATAATTCTACAATTTTAAATGGCAAGACCAAAAATAGTCATTGCAATATGTCAGCTCAATGTAATTTTTCCTTCCAAGAGACATAAATCAGTCTTTTTTTTTTTAAGAGAGTAGTAAAACAAATAACAAATAGTTTTCCAGATAGTTTTAGAGGTTTTTTGTTACTAAAGCACAAGTCCTTTGTGGCAGGAGTTCCTGGCATCTGAATATGGCCTTTCCCTCATCTGACTTCATTTAGGATATACATCTATCAAGGGACTTTCAGAAATATGTAATGATTTAACAAGGCAGCTAGTTCAAGTGGGGGATAATTAGGCTTTCACCCTCCCCTTCACTCTGTGCCACTGTTTTTACTCTCTCCATCTCCACTGCACCCTTAGAAGCAGGGGATCAGCAGCCAAGCACTGCACGCTCCCCGCAGCCAGCGATTTCCTCTGAAGCTGGGGTGGATAATCACAACCAGCTGCTAAGGGCTGCTGAGAGCAGGACAAGCTGCCCCCTCCTGCCCCGACAGTAACCCCCAGGCTTTGCTCTTTGCAGTATGGACACCCCCAAGGAGGCTCCCACAGACTCATAGTAGAAGTCAGAAGCAACAATCCCCCCCCTGCCCCTTCCTGGTACCAAGAGAGATACTAAAAGACCAGGGTATTTCAGCCTCCCTCCTCCTTCTCTCCTTCCCTAAATCCATTTATTATAAGAGAAGAAAGCCTCCTTCTGTGGGCCCTGCTCTGTGCACTGTTGTGCTGCCCCGAGGCTGCCCGACATGCACACACACCACTCTTACCCCTGAGTGATGGGAGGCACTGCACACACTGCAGCATGTGGCTGGGGAACCAACAGTGACAGCAACCAGGGGACGAAGACTCCTCCTGAACGGTGCTTGCTGGCTCCCCTGAGCTTCACCTGCAGTGCAGGGTTCTGTCTTAAAATGCAGAATCCTTGCTGCCAGTCAGAGTTCATGGTAAACCAAGGCAGAGTACCGAGGTGTTTGAGACTCGGGGACATCAGGGGTATAGAGATGGTGCAAATCACCAAACAGAGCACTAAGAGCACAGAGCTTAGGTGGTGATGAGCTCTGTCTCTTCCAGTTTATGGCCAATGAAACCAATAGCAGATACAGTGAACATTTTGTTCAAAACAACAGGAAAAACCTGTGACTGAGTGGGGGACAACAAAACTTGTGTTCTTTACCTTGTGTCGTGTTAGGAATGCAGAATTACAGCATTCAGATAGTAAAATGATTGGATCTGGAACCGTAGGCTCAACCTGCATTGGCAGGTAGGCACAGCTCACCTGAAAGAGCCCCATGCCTAACAAAATCACCCTGGGTTTTCTCTGAGAGGATGCTGAGCTTCAGAGAGGGCACAGGAGGGAGCTCTCGTGAGGCTTCGCAAACAGAAATATCTGCAAAAGGAGAAGACAAACTGCTCCATAAACCCACCATGTATAGAATCAAGAGCTCCTGGGTAGAGCATGAGTGGCAGCTGCATGAGAATCCTGTCAGGTTCACTGCTTGCACTTTCCCCAGGGGTGTAAACAAGCCTCAAACACTCCAACTTTCAGGCTGTACTTTTCTACTGCACTACCATTGCCTGTACAGCACAGACACTGGCCTTTCTCTGCCTCTCACTACACCACCAGGGAGGCATTGTATCATCCCTGCTTCTCGGGCTACAGTTGTGCTTTATATTGGCTTTGGCACTAAAACAGGCTTAAGAATTTGCCCTCTGCTGTTTGCAGCGGCCACTGTTTATCCCAATTCATTTCACTGATCCCATTCCAGCTGATCCCATTAACACTGGCAGAAGAGGGCAGCAAGGGGTGGTAAATTGTGGTAAAAGAGATGAATTAACAGTGAGCAAGGCAGAAGGAGGTCTAGCAGGAGGAAGGGGGATCGGAACCAGATCTTTCAGGTCCTTTCCAACCCAAACCACTCTATGAAGGTGGTAAACATTAAATCATCTTTGCTGTTGGACAATGTACATGGAAAAAATGTTCTCCAAGAGCTTGGTTATTGGCAAGTCAACTTTGCTCCTTTGAATGCTTGTCTCTATTACACATATTCCACTTTGCATGACTTCAAAGTGGCGACCAAAACACCTGGCATAGGATCTCAATAGTCTTAAACTGAATGCAAAAAAGTGAAACTTTAAGCTAAGGCAGCTGGGAGAAGAAAGAAGAATGGAGACATCACACCACACTGGAGCAGTGTGAGAGGGAGGGAGCATATACAGTCTACAGCAATGAAAAAAAAAAACAAACACCAAACCAAAAGCAAACAAAACCAGAAAAACAAAATGACAAAAACACCCAAACAAAATCAAATACACCAAAAAACCCCTAACAAAACAAACCCAACAGAAAAACCAAAACCAGAAAACCCCACCACAAACTCAGGTGGTTGAGGCACACAAAGGTGTACACACAAACACATTTAGAGTGGAACTGGAGAAAGATGTGCTCTCTCCACCCGACAACAGCCCAATTCTGACTGCTGTAAAGGGGGCTGCAGTGGACACAGGCAGCACAGGGAGAAGCACAAGTGAACAATGCCCCTCTGGCAGCATTTTACACTCACTGTCACCCGGTGTCAACGTTGAGCAAGCCAAGTGGTGAAGTAGCAGGAGAGGCCACATAGGCATAACCATAGGCAGCTGGAGTGACTCCTCCTTTGCTCTGCTTTTTCAATCCCTGATAACCTTCTGAAGCTTCATTCTTCATTACTCTTCCTGAAGGTTAATCCAAATTTCTTTTTTTTTTCCGCCTTCAAGGATGAGATCACACCCCTCAAATAAAATCCTAACCTTAACTTTTCATTCTGAATGTTTTCTTGGGCAAGAATGAGCTCAGCTGACCTTCCCATTCTGGGCCATTTGCAACCCCCAGTGACAACTACAGGATTTGCCAAAGAAAAAGTTTTAGGCTCCCAACTCTGAACAAGTTTAATAAGTGAACAAAATCATTTAGGCTGTCATCCACCTAACATTTCAAAGCACTAACATTTGTGTGTGCAAACTCTGAGGATGTTGTCATGGAATTACCACACTGTTGGTGCCAGATGGGTACTTCTCCAGTCAACCACAGCATCGCTGAGGTCAGGAGATACCTCTGGAGATTACCCACTCCAAGCCAGTGGCTCAGAAGTGTGTTCTGAATATGTCCAAGGGTGGAGACTCCACAGCCTTTCTGGGCAACCTGTGCCAGTGCTTGGTCACAATCACAGTGAAAAAGCCTCTTTTTTAATGTTTAAGTGGAATTTCTTGTACTTCAACCTGAGGCCATTGCCTCTCATCCAGTCACTAGGTGCTACTGACAAGTCTGGCTCCATCTTCTTTACATCCTTCCATCAGGTGATTAGGGAATTTATGTAGGGGAAATCATGGTGTAGAAAAAGGTCTACAAGCCTAAGACAAGTTCTTCACTTCAGTCTTGGCACTAAAAATGATGCCCCACTCCTGTTTGGCCATCAAAATAATTGAGGTTGCAGATTCACCATCTAGCTGTTTCAGTGAGGATTCTGCTTATCTGCTTTACTTTGCTCTCTGTTCCTCTGCCTGCCCAATAAACCCTGGGATTATTTGATATCAGCTAAATTACTATCTTTGCAAACACACCAACTTGCTTTCAGTTAACAACTTCTCCAGTTTGTGTGTGATACAAGAACCCTACCTTGAGTCCCTGACTAAAGACAAGTTGCAAAACTCAGAGCAGCCAAACGATCTTTTGAGCACTAAGTGTAAGAAAAAAAAACCCTCTTTTTTTAAGCCCAAAACAAACCAGGGAGTTTCTCATTTTTAGCAAAGGAAAAGGTAAATTTCTATCAAGATTTATACATGTACCAGCAAGTCCTTCCAGACTGTCTAGGAAAAATTGTCAACAGTGTTGTATCAGACTTCAAAAAAATAGCAAGTATCTTATTTCAACAACTGTGATTTGATTGCTAAATCCAACCTGCATGAAAGAGAAATGCAGTTGCAAGTTTGGGGCCTCTTACCCTTCCCCCAAAAAGCTGACAGTTCAAAGCTAGTAAAAGCTGATGGGGTTTTCCAATCAAACATTCACAAATTTGAAACTCCCCTCATCTCCACTGTCCTCCCCCACACCCTTCCTGCCTGTTTCTTCTGGAGAAAACGCCCCAGTGACAGTTTCTGGCTAAATTTGCAAGCCTGGTAACTCGAGATAATCTTTTACTTCTATTTCTACATCTAGAAAAGGTAATAACCCTATTTTTATAATTTAACCACTTTTACAAATCAGACAAACCCCACAATTTCAGGCACATCAGTCATTAAAAAGTCACACTCACAAACATCACTCAAGCAAATGAAGGCAAGATGAGGTGTTAAGTGTAGAGCCAAAGTCCTTACTCGCCCGCGGGCCGAAGCAGAGGTGGCCTAAGAGTGCAGACACAGGCTAGGCACGGAGACCTGCTCCCATTAAGGGACAAAGCATTAAGAAAGAACACAGCTTGTTAGAGATGTCAGTATCAAAGAGCGACCGGATTTACTTGGAATGGTTCAAGGTAATAAATCTTCAGCAAATGGAATGTACTTAAAGGAGAAATTTAGGTCAAATCTCAGGAAAAGATTTCTAATGGTGAAGTACAGAAGGTTATGGAATATTTTCCTGAAGGAAGCCACACAAAGCAAATCCCTGCAGACCTTTGAAACTACACTGTAAAAAGCCCTGAACTATCTATGCACAATAATCCTAGACCAGGAAAGAGAAAGGCAAGGTGATCTAACTAGGCTTTTCCATCTCTGCTTTCTGTGATTCAGTGGCAATTCCACTGGCTAGTTCTAATTTCAGATAAAAAAATCCAACACCAACCACAATGACCCCCTGTTGAAGACACACGCTGTAGATGAACTCACAGCTCCACCCCAGCACAGAAGACAAATCCACTTCAGGAATTAAAACAGATCCCCTGTTTTAAGTTACTTTTATTTGAATATGCCCACATTATGATAAGGAAACATTAAAAATGTTAATTGTCATAGTGTTTGTACTCACAGGACTGGACATGCTCAGCCTGGGTGCTCACATTAAAATTTGCAAATTTTGAATGGCAATTTAGAGAGATTGTTTAACTGAGGTAGGCTCTGTAGGTCCTGTTACAATGTTGCTCGCTGTGAGGACGAGCAATAGAATGAGGTTCTGTGAACTTCCAAAGGTAGGCTTGCCTGTGTTACTTTCTGCTTTTGAGCTGATGCTGAAGGAAGAAATTAGAAAAAAAAAAGTGGCATATTTTACACTGAGTCCTCTGAAAATTTTACTCTTTTCACTTAAAATAAGCACTACCTGGTCTTGATCTCAGGTTTGTGAAGAGGTGCAGTTACCTGCCCTTCTGAAATCCAGAAAGACACACGTTGTTCTTTGAGAGCTCCTGTAGCCAGGATTGGGCTGCCAGGCCCTCTAAAACTCACTGAAGAGATGAATCACATAAGTGATACTAAAAGGGACCAAGGGTTGTAGGACTGGATTAAGATACCTGAACAAAAGCCATGCAGAGAGTGCATCGGCATTGCTGTTCCAGCAGTGCGAGGAGTGTGCTTGGGAAGAGATTCCTCCTGACTCTTTCATCCTGGCTAGGTCACGCCACTGGAACAGTTGAATCTGGATTACTTTCAAATGAACCTCAACTGGAAAATGTGTTCCAGTCATAACTGGACATGCAGCCCACTGCTCTGGACCAGAGCATCCTGACCAGAGCAAAGCATCCTGATAAGCACAGAACGTGGTCCTCAGTACCAAGTGCAGATCCACTCCCACCGCATCGCACTACTGGATAGCGCAGATAGAGCCATAGCCCCTCTCACAGTCCCCTTTTCTAAACCAGTGGTCTCAGACCATTAGAAAACTTCTGGAGAAGCTGGAGCGATACCGTGCACGCCAGAAGTTTGGCTCATCAGTGACCNGCGGGGAGGGGGGATTTCTAGGAGCAAGGTGCCTGCGAAGGTGGTTGTGTTGCGTATCCCGGCTTTGGAAACGGGCGAGTTTGTGCCTGCACCAGTGAAGTCGAGCGCGCTCGCAGCCATCACCCACCGGCCGGACGCTCTCGGGGGGCGCTGCCAATGCATTAAAGGCAAGATCCCCAGAACAGAAAGCGGCTCACCGGTGTCGCCAGGAAAATTCCCTGCCACAGATNGAGGTGTTAAGTGTAGAGCCAAAGTCCTTACTCGCCCGCGGGCCGAAGCAGAGGTGGCCTAAGAGTGCAGACACAGGCTAGGCACGGAGACCTGCTCCCATTAAGGGACAAAGCATTAAGAACGAACACAGCTTGTTAGAGATGTCAGTATCAAAGAGCGACTGGATTTACTTGGAATGGTTCGAGGTAATAAATCTTCAGCAAATGGAATGTACTTAAAGGAGAAATTTAGGTCAAATCTCAGGAAAAGATTTCTAATGGTGAAGTACAGAAGGTTATGGAATATTTTCCTGAAGGAAGCCACACAAAGCAAATCCCTGCAGACCTTTGAAACTACACTGTAAAAAGCCCTGAACTATCTATGCACAATAATCCTAGACCAGGAAAGAGAAAGGCAAGGTGATCTAACTAGGCTTTTCCATCTCTGCTTTCTGTGATTCAGTGGCAATTCCACTGGCTAGTTCTAATTTCAGATAAAAAAATCCAACACCAACCACAAGCATCCCCTGTTGAAGACACACGCTGTAGATGAACTCACAGCTCCACCCCAGCACAGAAGACAAATCCACTTCAGGAATTAAAACAGATCCCCTGTTTTAAGTTACTTTTATTTGAATATGCCCACATTATGATAAGGAAACATTAAAAATGTTAATTGTCATAGTGTTTGTACTCACAGGACTGGACATGCTCAGCCTGGGTGCTCACATTAAAATTTGCAAATTTTGAATGGCAATTTAGAGAGATTGTTTAACTGAGGTAGGCTCTGTAGGTCCTGTTACAATGTTGCTCGCTGTGAGGACGAGCAATAGAATGAGGTTCTGTGAACTTTCAAAGGCAGGCTTGCCTGTGTTACTTTCTGCTTTTGAGCTGATGCTGAAGGAAGAAATTAGAAAAAAAAAAGTGGCATATTTTACACTGAGTCCTCTGAAAATTTTACTCTTTTCACTTAAAATAAGCACTACCTGGTCTTGATCTCAGGTTTGTGAAGAGGTGCAGTTACCTGCCCTTCTGAAATCCAGAAAGACACACGTTGTTCTTTGAGAGCTCCTGTAGCCAGGATTGGGCTGCCAGGCCCTCTAAAACTCACTGAAGAGATGAATCACATAAGTGATACTAAAAGGGACCAAGGGTTGTAGGACTGGATTAAGATACCTGAACAAAAGCCATGCAGAGAGTGCATCGGCATTGCTGTTCCAGCAGTGCGAGGAGTGTGCTTGGGAAGAGATTCCTCCTGACTCTTTCATCCTGGCTAGGTCACGCCACTGGAGCGGTTGAATCTGGATTACTTTCAAATGAACCTCAACTGGAAAATGTGTTCCAGTCATAACTGGACATGCAGCCCACTGCTCTGCACCAGAGCATCCTGACCAGAGCAAAGCATCCTGATAAGCACAGAACGTGGTCCTCAGTACCAAGTGCAGATCCACTCCCACCGCATCGCACTACTGGATAGGGCAGATAGAGCCATAGCCCCTCTCACAGTCCCCTTTTCTAAACCAGTGGTCTCAGACCATTAGAAAACTTCTGGAGAAGCTGGAGCGATACCGTGCACGCCAGAAGTTTGGCTCATCAGTGACCNCTCATCCGTGACCACTCCTCCACCGCCGGCAGCCGGGCAGCCCGGAGCTGGGTGCCGTGCCCGCTCCCGAAACCCCGAAGTCCACAGCGCCTGCGGCACCGCGCAGCGCTTTAAACCTCCCCCCTAAGCACAAGAAGAAATAAAACTTGAGCACACCCCCGCTCGCCGGGAGCCGCATGGAAGCTGCGGAGAGGAGACCGGCGGAGCGGGGCGCGCTCCCGGCATCGCCGCGGAACCTCGGGGAGGCAGCGAGCCCCTTCGTCACCGAACCGAACGAACACCGGCCCCG
>VWZY01003041.1:26886-59231 GCA_013399075.1 Chloroceryle aenea
ATCCCGGCTGCCTCCTTGCCCCGGGGGGACTGGGGGGGTTGCAGGGGAGCCCCGGCAGGAGCGGGATGCAGAGAGGGGACGGGTCTGGCAGTAAGCGCTGTTAACACCCCGCTCCCGCTGGGGCGGTGTGGCGAGAGTGGATGCTAGGAAGAAATTCTTCAGTATAAAGAGTGGGGAGGCAGGGGAAGAGCCTGCCCAGGGAGGGGCATGTCGGGGTTAGTTTGTTTTTGAAGTTGTGTAGGATCAGGGTAGGGAGGTGGGTTTGTTAGGGGTAGGGTTGGACTCTGATAGAGGAGCTCCTTTCCAGCAACGAACATTCCGTGAGTGGGATCAATGAAGTGGAGGTAGCAATACACTATTTATGATGTGATGCACCGCATGGATGCTGGGAAAGGAGGTGGTNACCGGCCGGACGCTCTCGGGGGGCGCTGCCAATGCATTAAAGGCACGATCCCCAGAACAGAAAGCGGCACACCGGTGTCGCCAGGAAAATTCCCTGCCACAGATTCTGTTTTCTTTGCAGGCAAGACCAGCCCTAGGAGCTCAAACACCAGATCTGGGCAATCACCGCCTAACGTCTCCTGGAGCTTCAGCCCNTTGGACTCTGATAGAGGAGGTCCTTTCCAGCAACGAACATTCCGTGAGTGGGATCAATGAAGTGGAGGTAGTAATACACTATTTATGATGCGATGCACCGCATGGATGCTGGGAAAGGAGGTGGTGTACAAATGTAACATTCCCAGACATTCAGTTTGGGGTTTTTTTCATAGCTCCACTGCTTTAAATACTGTAATTTGGTTTCCTTTCTTCTCAAAGATTTTATAGGCTAAGTACACTGTGATCTCTCCTGGTAACAGAAGCACAGCTCTTCCCGAAGAGGAACAAAACAGTGCATGTAGCTTAATAGAACACTGAGGCTGAGAAATGCCTCTAGGTTAAACCTCCCCAAACCCTACCATTACATTTCATACTACTCCAACTTTCTTTTCTCATGTAAATCTCACCAGAAAAAACCCTCTCATTCAGACACACAGCAATCCTTTCTGCTCACTTCTGCATCTTGAAAGGTCTCCTAAAAAACCCCAACTACCTCCCTGAAACAACGTGACCACGTGCAGCCAACACCAGCAGTGAATGTTTAGAAGACTTGGAGCTGAAGTACCTCATTATTAGTTCTCTTACAAAAGGTCAGCAATGGCTTATATACATTAGAACTCTAAAAAATGCTTTGTTGCTCATAAGGTTTATATTTAAAGAAAACCAATTCTGGTAAATATGGGATACTGTCCAATCCAGAGAGATAACAGCAGTCCAGATCCACTGAAAAAGTTGATCCAAATTAAAATAATTTAAAAGTCTTAGTCAGACACTACTTTTTAATCATCTTCTCACAAACACTCCCTTTCTGCAGATATCTGCAACAAACCCAAAATAAACCCTGCCCCTTCCTGCCCTGCCAGTGTCCTGCTCTCCTGCCAGCTTGCCAGTCACTCCTCTCCATAACCAGTGCAGGCTCCCAGAGTCCGGTGCTCTGTGGGACCAGGACAGTTCTGGCTGTGCTGGTGCAGTGGCAGCGTCCGGGACAGAACCTGTGCCTGGGGAAGGGAAGAGGGATGGTGCTGGAGATGGTACACACCAGTGCAAGGCCTATCAAAACACACTGGGAAGCCCTCCTTGACCCTCAGCAGGAGCTTAATCCTCACCCCTGCTGCTTGCGCTGTAAGGCGGTATTTGCAAGTCCAGCTCTGATCTCTCTTTTCCCTGAGCACATGTACACATATATCACTGAAAGCGACTAGGATTATTTACACATACCTTCTTCCTCATGTGTGCAGCTACATTTAAACGTTTGAGAACACAAGCCTGGAAAAGTAATTTGAAAAATAATTTCCTTTTAGCACAGCAGCTGACGAGGTGATTAAGTCACTAATACTTTGTAAGTTCTCTAGCTCTCGAGAGACCTCTCACGTTTGGTATTATTTGTGGAGATGCCAAATCCCTAATTCCTATCTAGCTTAAGTCAAAACCCACTGCAAGCAACTCACTCTTAAAAAAGAAATATTATTACAAAGACATGGCTTCAGAACTATTGCTACATTCCATTGCTCTCTTCTTTCCTACAGCACTGCTTTAAAATCAATTGCTTCTCATTTATTAAAACTGAAGGCAAGTATTACCAGCTACATTTAAAAGCTTATTTGTATTATTTTAATAACTTTTACAGAGTAGTTGGATTACTTTGGTCTATACCAGTAAATCTGAAGATGTAGGGAAAAGTTTTGCAAAGATGGGATCACCAACCACATGCTTACACCACAGAGCAAGTCAAGGAAAGACAGCCACTTAACCCTCACTTGTGCTTATCAAAAACCTCCTCTGTGAGATGTATCACATGGGGCTTTTGCTCTTAAACTGACAATGATGAGCAGAAGTTGGAGAGAGGTAATCCAGTGTATTATTAATGCTGCTGCTCAGTATTTAGCAGTAGACAGTTTTCCACCTTTATTTTCTGCAACTCTTAAGATCTTAAGATCTCAGTGTCAAAAGCATCTCTTCTGTATCTGGGGAAATGCTTCAACCTTCTGCAAAACCTTTCAGAGGCAAAACTGGTGAAAGTCAGTTCACCTTGACGCCTGTCAACTTACTGTTCAATAACATTATTTTGGTGTGCAGACCATTTGCATCGATTGCCCTTCACTGGTAACAGGCAGACTGTTGTTTTCTGCCTAGCTGACACCACCTAACAGTACAACTCCACAATACAGCAAATGTGTAAGTCTACCAAAACGTATAAATTGTAACTAATCAAAGTCCAAACATACCAAGTGGAGTTAGGTAATAAAGCTTCTTGAATCCTACATTTAGGTGTTCAAAATAACAGTGCTACAGAGAGGTCAAGAGTAAGGAAAAACAATGGCAGTCTTGAGAAAGGCCCTTGCTTGGGGATAGAGTCAGTCTAAAATCTGGGGTAGGGAAGGAAACAGATTCCAATTATCCTGACAAGCAGTACAGGAGAATGAATCACGAAGGGAAGTTAAAGATGAGCAAGGAACTGATTTAAGGTACCTGCAAGAGATGAAGAAACAGTGGAGCTGCAAACCAGAGGGCAGAGTTGAGTTTTGTCATGACAAGATGCTAGACTACCCAGGAGAGCTGCTCTGATGTGCTAGGACCAAGAATGGATTAAAGTGGAAGGAGGAACCAGGACTGTACAAAATTTCTCCAGGAAAGAGATGGCATCCAAGAGCAGTAGGTATTAGGAAGTGGTCAAAGAGTGAGTGTACAATCAGTCACTGCAAAAAAAAGCCAGATAAGTGAGGAGTCATGAAGATGGGAGCTAGAATTGATTGGCCACAGACTGCAACAGGAAGCCTGGAGGGATTAAATAAGGAATTAAAACTTAAGAGAACCAGCATGGAACAAGGGCAGAGAAGAACAGGAGGACTAGGAAGCTGAAGGCTGGTGAAGACAGAGTATAAAGGATCACAGTTGTGCTTTTGACAGGAACTATCACTGCAAAGCCTGGAGCAGCCCCTGTCATGCCTGAATCCTGCCCATCTGTGGAACCCCCTCCAAAGCCAGTATCCGTGGAGAACATGCACCATAACAAATCCAAGCCTTTGCAAGAGATGGAGAGTTACAAAAGCACAGATGATCTGTGCAGATGCCAGTATGGCACCAGGACAGAAGAGCCCCTCCAAAGACAGTGGTAAGTTTTGCCAAACTCTGCATTCAAATGTTAGCAACCAGCAGAACTACCCTTACCATGCAGCCTTCTCCTTGTGTGTTATGACACTGATTATATGATCCTGTGCTAATGCTTCCACAGTGCCCTTCCTTAGGGTGGCATTGCTGACAGTTGTACAGCACAAAAACCTATTCTCATTTCTATTCTGCTTCATTTGTTACTCGAAAATATCAAGTGGACATTTTTTGGAAGATAGAGGAACATAATCACAGTTAAAATACCTGGAGGATACCCTGGTAAAATATATGCTACTTCTATCCCTGCCCCAAGTTTTCCACGTAATCCTAGTTCCAGTTGCCTGTGAACAGTTTTGCAGACACTGTATTCATAGCTCTGGTGTAGCCAGGAGGTCTTGTGCATTCAAGGTACCAAAGTGCTGTATAAAATACTCTAAAAACTCAGATCTTAATCAGATGCTTGTCATTAATGGATACTTGTAATATTTTCTAGTCTGATTTTGTCCTCCTCAAAACAGTATCAAGGCTTTTTTCCTGCACATGAGAACCTTGCACAGCAGCTGCCACTGATAAGCAACCCCTCTAAGTCTCTAAAACTCAGGCATGTTACAGACTCACACCTGGAGGGAAGGTCTCAGGCCACACACTGAACAAAGACTGCCAGATACAAAGACCTATTTCCATGTAACACCATCCACGCAGGACACAGACAAACAGGGGAAAAAAACCCCAAGCTAACAGACTATTCAAATGCCATGCCACAGTGGAAAATACAAAAAGGAGAAAATGATGTTAACTAGAAGGTGTTAGAATGCTCCTAATTCTGAATACTTGACTTGCAGCCATAGTGTTATTCCAAGATAGCTGTGTGCAGACAGTATGGACATACAGGTATAAAAAATTCTTCTCCTGAGTGTCAGCAGAAACAGTATCCTCAATACAGTGATTTTAAAGAATTTAAAAAATAATTTAATTAGTGTCCTTACATCTTTATATTTTATTATGAAAAACTTATTTTTAACAACTAAATGTTGGATTAATGCTATTTACTAAATATTCATTGTTCTCAAAGCATTTTCCATTCCAAAGCAGCCAATTGTTTTATTTGTCAGTTCTATGTATTAAAGCAACAAGACCTTCCTCAAAACAGGCTCTTAATCCTCATTAAGATGAAGAGCTGTCAGTAAATATCATGCAAGAGACAAGGCTATTGATAATAGAATATGTAACAGAGGTTCAAATCCTGTTGTCCCACACACGGCCACGAGAGAAGATCTTCTGTCCAATTAGTGAAAGATGAAGATGTCTGGAAGCACGAGGATGTAACAATACAAGCACACAAAACCAGGGCCATGTTTTAAGTGAGACTATGGGATTTTAGCCAAGATACACACGGATCCATCCTGATTTTACTGAATTCCTCTTAGAAATGCTGTCTGTACTTCTGATGCTCCAAACACTCAGATCCAACACAGTTAATGATGGAAGCTACTGGGTAGCTAATGAACTAACAGAAGCCATTTTTCAATAGACCAAGATATCAAAGAAAATCAACTGTCTTTTGATCTACTTGCTATAACTTCATCAGTAGTGTAAACAACACTGTTTATAGCACTGTGAATAGCTTCTCAATTTAGATACAGGTACTTTAGTAAAATACATCAGGACAGCTACAGAGAAGCCTCCAAAAAGTCCATCCAGCCCAGTACACTCCAACAGCAACCAATAGCATAGGCACTGGGAAGAGTATCACTAGGTACTGGCCACATCCATAAACTCTTAGTAGCTCAGAGACTTCCTTGAGCCAAAGTTAAAGGCTTAATAAGCCTCAGTCTTCTGTGCTTTGAAAATGCACCCATTGACTTTTATGCAAACACAAACCTTCCTGTCATACTTTCTGAAGAATACAGTATGATAATGCAAAATAAATTGGTCATTGTTTCATGCCAAGTTTCAAGATTAACTGTGATGCAGAACAGATGAACTTTCGAAGCAGGATTAGATAAGCTACTTAATTAAATGAGTTCAGATTCCTTAGGAAAGCTACTGGGGTTGTCAAAAAAAAAAGAGCAAAGAATTTGCAATAGTAGAAGTAGACATGTGCAGTGTCAACTCAATGAGAGAATTAGAAGGAAAGGTGAAAAAAGAATATTTCTCTTATCATAACAGAAAAATCCACCAGAATTGGTAAATTATGATTAAATTCAGAAAATGACAGAAAGGTCAATAACTTTGGATAGAAAGCAGATTAAAAAAACCTGCAAAATCAGCTCTCTCACCTCTGAGAAAGTTAAAAGCTTCCAATGTAAATAGAACTGCTGTAATCCCCACCACCCACCTCAGACAAATTATTGAGTTTAGACAAAACAAGGAGGTTTTGAGGGTGCACAAAACCAGAAATGAGAACTACAGGTCCTTTTAATACACAGAGGCTATTGCCACATTCTGTAGGAGCACAGGCTGAGGGGAACACTTGTGAAACAAAAGCTTTGGCACTAAGAATCTGACAGCTACCTTGCATGCATTTCAGAGAACTTACCTTGGAGTAGCTATGTAGAGAGCCTTGCAGGAGGCATTATATTCAATATTCATTACATTGTCTCTCCCTGGTCCAAAAAGAGTAGCAGCACTGGTCAGCTCTCTAGGCTGAATGCCCACTAGTGTCTGCAGTGTATTTAAGGGTGGTCTTGGTGCCCAGCTGATTTAACTTCCCCCTAGAGGAAATCAGTTTGTACCCTTGGAGCAATCAATGGTTTGAACAAAAATGCCAGCAAGGGCTGTGGGGTGTGTGTGAGCACTGCACTCATGGTCTGACCAACACAAGTGTAAGCACCCATCATTTAATACTGGCAAGTAGATTGAGTTTCATGCACAAGTGCCAAGGACTAAGGTCTGAGGAAGAAGTGGAAAACAGGATGGAGAATATAGAAACTGAAGGGAAAAGAGGCTTTGTTTTTTGAAGGATGTTTCAAGATTAAATTAAGGCAGTTCCTAAGAGAACCCTCAATGGAAGTCAATGTATGATAAATAAGAACTCAAAAGTCACTCTCAGAGAAAACCAATTGTTTTGTCTAAGAGTTATATTACAGAAAACATAGGATGAATTCTGTTTTATCTTACACCCATATCTATTCTTACCACACATGCAGCTTCCCTGCAAACCTGTCTCCTCAACGTTCTCCAAGTAATTTTCTCCAGAGAAGTTAGCTCCCTGTATTTGTGCTGCTGTTCACTGCTGAAAATTTTGAGCATGAAATACTCTGCTCTTGCTGATTAAAATCATCCTGTAGGAATCTCATTGGTGCTGGAGCTAAAACTCAGTTTCCATTTCAGAATATTTTAAGACATAACATTATTCTGAGTTAAAGGACAGCACATGCACTATCCAGTCATCTCAAGCCCTTACTGCAGGAGGCTGCTCCAATGAATGGATGCTTTTGAACTGGGAGACACAAACCTGTTTTACCATTTGGTTAACTGAGCTCCAGGAGTTCACTTGGCTCCCTGCAAGCAGTGGGATGTCACAGCTCAGGGTCCCAAAGCATTAACATTGAAGAAAAATGGGGTTATCAGTTATTGACTTTGCATAACCTGTGTGTAATAACACAGTTTAGAGACTGGACCATATAGAGAAGCTCTAAAGCTGCCTGTAGTATAACATTCAAAACAGGAATCACTTCTAATCATAGTGATGTTTCTGGTACATCTCTGAAGTTACTTTCTGATGTGTCTGGAAGGAGTCCCTCTTCAGAAAGGGGGAGGCCACACGTAGCTCTGTGGCAAAGGAACAGGGACTATGGTAAAAACAGTGGAGACCTTCAGACCACATTAAAGTATCTTTGTGGAAATTGAAGGATAGGGAAGAGAAGACTAATTCCTCCCACAACAGGAAGCTCAGTTCTGGTACATAAATGTATGGGGCTGTAGTGAGGCAGAGCAGTAACAAAAGCCACGGGCAGCAGCAAGTTGTCAAGGTGAGTCTTTGCAAAAAGACTTCTGTGATTTGATTTAATTCAATAAATAAAGTGAGAGGGAAGGGAAAAAAATGCACATGAAGGGAATTTAAAAAGCCTGAATGGCAGGAACAGGTATCGAGCTGTTAACAACAACAAAAACATTTAAAGAACTGTCAGTAAAATAATTTCCATCCACTCAATCATAACCCAAATGCTTTCTTCCTTAATCTAAATATTCATGGTCTTGAAAGAAATGTGAAAAAGCTCCAAAGACAACAAAAGTGAAATAATCAACAGTTTGAAAGTTGTTTTCATACACAGAGCACTGCTTTAATTGTTGAAGGGCAATAAAGCTTAATAGATTTTTTTTTAAGCTTATGAAACTCTTTAAAGATGTAAGAAGATTTTATGAACGTGTTTTTGAAGGAAGAGGTACCATCTGGTTTTGGCTTTCTAGCTCAGTTAAGAAGTGGCTAGAAAATGGACAGTGCACAGGAAATTCTTCATTATATAATAAATTGTTAACACAGGTTTCAGTTATTTGTGAAGAGTGAACTGTCTGGGGAGTCCTTTTCATCCAAGAACTTCAGATTGTTTTTAAAGTAAACTGATGTACAGGCAGAAAAAAGTTGGAAGGAGAAGCCAAGCTTGAACAATTGAATCTTTTCACAATCCTGGGATAAACCCTGAAAACACTCTCTCTCCAAACTCACAGCAGGTTGCACTTGTTAAGTGATGGCATTAGCTTCAAGATTACTCTAAATTCAGAAAAATTGGGTCCTATGAGCGATCATAGGAGCCTTTTAATCACAAAACCTCAAGTTGTTTTCATCTTGTCCAACTCACTCTAGATAAAGCTTTTGGNTGTTAACAACAACAAAAACATTTAAAGAACTGTCAGTAAAATAATTTCCATCCACTCAATCATAACCCAAATGCTTTCTTCCTTAATCTAAATATTCATGGTCTTGAAAGAAATGTGAAAAAGCTCCAAAGACAACAAAAGTGAAATAATCAACAGTTTGAAAGTTGTTTTCATACACAGAGCACTGCTTTAATTGTTGAAGGGCAATAAAGCTTAATAGATTTTTTTTTAAGCTTATGAAACTCTGTAAAGATGTAAGAAGATTTTATGAACGTGTTTTTGAAGGAAGAGGTACCATCTGGTTTTGGCTTTCTAGCTCAGTTAAGAAGTGGCTAGAAAATGGACAGTGCACAGGAAATTCTTCATTATATAATAAATTGTTAACACAGGTTTCAGTTATTTGTGAAGAGTGAACTGTCTGGGGAGTCCTTTTCATCCAAGAACTTCAGATTGTTTTTAAAGTAAACTGATGTACAGGCAGAAAAAAGTTGGAAGGAGAAGCCAAGCTTGAACAATTGAATCTTTTCACAATCCTGGGATAAACCCTGAAAACACTCTCTCTCCAAACTCACAGCAGGTTGCACTTGTTAAGTGATGGCATTAGCTTCAAGATTACTCTAAATTCAGAAAAATTGGGTCCTATGAGCGATCATAGGAGCCTTTTAATCACAAAACCTCAAGTTGTTTTCATCTTGTCCAAGTCACTCTAGATAAAGCTTTTGGTTATTTTCCCCTTCTCTCCCAATTTTCTTTCAGCAAATCAGAAAGGGTGTTGCTAGTTCATCCCTGATGTGCAGTGTCCAGGTTAGAATATGCAGCTTGTGTTCCAATTCATTTCTAGAAACTAAAACTGCAAATCATACACCATATTCTAGGGTCATGGAAGCTTTTAACAGCACTAGAGACTGATTCTAGTCTCTGTGCTGCTGCTTGCAGGGGCTAGGATATGTCCACTGCTGACAAGTAAGGAGGAAAAATGACAACCATGCTTTTATCAGCAGACCCATTTTTCACTGAACAGCCACTTCCCTGCTCTCCTGCCTGGAAAGAGAACAAGCCAGCCATTGGAACACTGTCTACAGACACCAGCAGCAGGATTGTGCTTATGCCTACATTTAAGTGCAGCAGCAACATCACAACACTAATTTTACAGTTATGAGACAAGTCCTGTGTACTCCTGAATCCAAAGTCCCCATCACAGTGATGCACTTCATCTCCTGCCTAAAAACTTTCACACAGCTACTGGTGGAAAAGTTCTGGAGGTTTAATCACTGCTGTAAATTTCAGCTAGTGCAAGTAATTTCTCCCCCCAGAGTTTAGATCTCTCCTGTAGCAAGCTAGAAACATCATTTGTGTCCCGTGTCAACCGGGAAGTTCTAAAAGTGAAATCCAACATCAAAAGGACTCTGAAACATGGGTGAGCTGGAAGAGCCACAAACTCCCTTTTCAGTTCTGAAAAGTGTTAAATCATGCTGCTGACTTCTGGAATGGTTTTCCTTTTTCATCCAGCCTATGCAGTGGTTTTGAAATATGAGTAAGCTTACAGATAAACCTTCTGTAATGGGAATGGAGGCCTTTCAAAATCTGCAGATCTGTGAATTTTGGGGGAGTTGGATAGCTCTGAAGAATTTCCACTCTCCTGACCTCCCCCCACCCCCAAGGTAATTCTTGTCTCAATGGTTATGCTTAAGGGAGTTTCTCTCTCTACAGAGCTGCCACTTCTTTTGCTTCAATTACACATCAGTAGCCTACAGGTTATTCTGAGTCACGTGTGAGAATATTGATTCCTCTACAGAGGTGTGGTGAGCACAAAGACATCTCCTAGGTGTAAGAAAACTCTTTTCTGAGGCTCTGTGAAGCTCTGAAGCCTTATCCCGAGCAAAAAACCAAACCCCATTCAAATTGCCACAGGCCATAACCTGCTGTGAAAGAATCCATTTCCTCATCTTTTAAAATGATTTGATTTTCAGAAGGTCCCCAGAGAATCCAACACTGATCATTTCTCCCAAGCATGCACACAATGGCCAACAGTGCAGTAAGATCATTCTGACAGATCTCCCCAGGGAGATGAAAAGCTCCTGCCCTCTTTGAAACCCCTTGATTAGCCAGACCCTATCCCCAACACCCATCTTGGGCAGGATCAGTGTAACACAAGTTGTGTGCACGTTAGGCTGGGGAAAAACATCCCACCTCCCAGGCAGCAGGTCTGGGGCCATTGTTCCACCTCACTGAGACACTAACCAGAATCGTGCCCAACGCCTCGTGCCCCTTCTCCTGTCAGCTGGCACTGGCTCTGCTGTAGCTCACCCTGGGAAGCCAACCATCCCAGTTATTTCTGGGCAGGAATATTCAGTGACTGTGCTCACACTGGGGTTCAGAGCCACACAGACTGCAGCAGGAACAATTCCTTCAGGATTTTTCTTCAGAAGGAAATCTTTCTCTCACTGTGAAGTGAGTTTGACCTGTAAGATCAGGTAAAAGCCTCCCACCCTAGCAAGCAAAACATCTACCATGGGCAACCCCTTGTAGTTAAGAATTCTCTCTCTCTCCCCTTCTCACCTCCATCCTACTACCAATGACTTCTTTCTCTTCACTGCATTTTTTCACATGACCTCAATTTCCCAGTTTAAAGAAGGAAATTTCCTATTGCTACTATTTTCAAAGCTGCCAAGAAAAGGATTAAAGCCTGCTTCCCTCTTTCCTTGTAGCTGTACTGCCAGGGGTTACAGCAGGGTAATGCCATCTCCCACTGCAGCAGCTCCTGCCTCGGCTGGTTCCAGCCCTTCTGGAGCAGCACTGACCTCAGCCAGGGACACCTCAGGTACCATGCTTTACAAGCTGCACTCAAACCATACTTTAACTCCCACTCTAAGTATGAGAAGATGCTCCCTGAAGGAGATGTCTGAGCTTTGGGCCTGATCCCAGGAGACAGAGCTGATCATATAAATGCTTAGAGCAAAGGAGATGCTCAGTGCTTTGTTAAAAGGGATACAGAGTAGTCAAGTATTTCATCCCAAGTGCTTTTTGGATTTTCATACACAAACAGCTTTTCTACTCTCCAGCCCTTTTAGGGATTTCTCTAATGCTGTATTTCAGTTCTCATATTCTTAAATAGCTTTCCTTATTTTCATATCAAGATGTTAAGAAACCTTCTGGCTTTGGAGAGGGTATTATGCTTTTTTTTTCAGCTTTAAACTATACTGTTCAGTAAATTTAGCTCTTCATATTCCAAAATGACAAGGATAAGTGAAGTTACATCATGTGAATTATCAAGTGATAATGTCTTTAGTTCTGCCCCAATCAGAAGTGTAACTGTTTAAGGCTTGTAATAATCATGTTCAAACATATTCAGATTATAATTACTTTTCTTCTGATAATGATAGCCCCTCTGATTGGATGATTACCTATTTGACTTTGATAAGTCTCCAAGGTCAAAGAAGATAATTACAGACATCTGTTTTCTAAGAAAAATAAACTCTTGGAAAATAATATTTAAAGTGACATCTGCAAATAAGCATTTTACATAGAAGCATGCTGCTCATCTGAGAGTCACGGGCAGGCAAATAAAAACCACAAAACCCAAGTGTAAAGTTATGAGTTAGCACATTTCCTACCTAAGTGTGCAAGCTTTCTTCCCCTGCTTACATAACCATAAATCACTTCAGCCTGAACAGAATGTATTTGAGCAGACATTACAAATTTAACAAACCAAATCAAAGCAATGCATATTCTGTGCATGTTTAGACCATTCCCAAAGGCAAAATTTATCTGAAAAAGAAAATGGGCTGTTTAAATAGAAGAGGGTACCAGGTTATGTACCCCACCCGTGGCTATTTCCAAGGAAAGAAGAGGACTTATTCACAGAAAAAAAGCCAAGGTATTTCAGTGTCCTAGCACAGTGATCAGAAGGAACTCCTTTGTGTTGAGCTGTCATGCTCTCCAGTGGCCAAAGGTGCACTAGTGAACAGTAGCAAGGCTGGGGGCTGTTGAAGCATTAATAACTTGCAAACAAGTCTAGAGCAAAAGTCATGTGCATTTGTCTCTGGAAGAAGCTGCAGGAAAAGGCAATTTTTCTGTAAAGCAAGTGATGATCACTTAGATGCTTTTCCTTTGCCTTGTACCCTCTACAGTGCATATCATTTCAGGAAAGAGCACAAAAAAGCTGTCAGACCAAAAGTCTCCACTTTTTTTGTTTGGTCAGTTGGGGTTTTGTGTTTGTTTGGGTTTTTTTGTTTACCTTAAAAAAACCCAAAGAAAATATACTTTCTGGATTCTCCCCAGTGATGAAGACCTAATTTGATGAAGACCTAATTTATGTAGTTCAACAAAACCCATAATTCCCTATAACCTACTAAAGCCAACAGCTGACAAAAGACACTCTCCTCCTGTTGTAATACAAAGCCACAATAATATCAGCTTTAATATAATGACTGCCCATATTCTGTTAGATTGGTACACACAATCATCCACTTACAGCCATCTGTAACCTTCCCAGTTTTGTGAAACTCCACCTTGAGGTAAAATTCCTCAACTCTTCTGCTTGGAATATGACTAGTGAAAAGGAATCAAGATAACATTCCTTATCTGCCAAACTAGTCTCCAGAGGTAGGCTGAAATCAAGTTAGACTTGCTGTATCTTGAACAGTGCAGCTGTAGTTGGGTTGCATGACTGCAAGATTAAGATCTTGTAAAATCAGAGAGGCATCCATACTAAGATCACACTGAAAAAGGAAAAAGATGATGCAACAAAACAAGGAAGAACACAGATTCTAGGATGGTGAAAACACAGTGTCTTACTCAGGAGGGAGCTCAGAAGATAGTTAGGAAAGTCACCAAAGTCACCAGCA
Source organism: Chloroceryle aenea (assembly GCA_013399075.1). Taxonomy (NCBI): domain Eukaryota; kingdom Metazoa; phylum Chordata; class Aves; order Coraciiformes; family Cerylidae; genus Chloroceryle; species Chloroceryle aenea. The sequence goes on from VWZY01003041.1 coordinate 40,260, forward strand.
TTGTTAGTCAGGATGCATGCAGCTGGCCCACATCTGTATAAAAGCAGCTAGATGGCTTTCTGGTCTGTACTTTGAAATATTAAATCAAAAGATCAGGGGCCTGAAAATTTACAATTCCCCAAACTAACCACCACACTGTTACATTGAATTTTAAAGCACAAAAAAGCTCAATCTCAAGATGAAACTATTGGTCAACTAGGTGTTTTTTCCCACAGCTCTTGAAAACCTCAACATCTGAAAATCCTGACAGTCACACAACAACAGACAGCCCCTTCTCAGGTTAAATCTGACTAAAGGTGTTGTGCTATGGCCTTCAATAATGAACTGTTTTAAAAGACAGGTGTCTATTTTAACTGTTGTCAAGGAAATGAGATGCTGAAGGAAAGTGTACTTAAACTTTGTTAATATATGATAATCAAAACTTAGATATTCTTTGGATTTTTTTTAAATGAATGCAAGTATTTGATAAGTACTGGAACAGGAAGAGCAGCCAAACACTAAATGAGGAGATGAGGAACAGGACAGATTAACCCCAACTAAAACTGGTATTGTACAAATATATAACAAACCTTTCTCCAGAGAGGGACTAACACCAACTGGATGAGACAGAGAAAAGGTGGGATAAAAGATATTTCCAGATTAGAGAAAGGGAAAAGTGCACAAGACCCATTAATGACCTTGGCCACACTTTATCAGTGTATCAGACTTTGAGCTGGCCTGTCACCTCAGAGAGGGGAAGGAGGTTACTCTGTAATCAAGCTACACTTTTAGAGCATAGACCAGGCAGTTGAAGGGGGACTTTGGAACCTGTTTTGACACTTCCTGGTAAAAGGAACAAATAATTGTTCTCTCTCACATCTGTAGTAAATTCAAATGGGATTTTCAGAGGTGCTCAGCATTGGTCCAGCCTATGCTGCAGTAACTTTACAGATGAGCAGCTGTAATTCAAGTACATTTGCAATTGCTCTTCCTATTGAAATTGTTATTGAAATAGGAGAGCTGGGTATAAAATAACCCCAAGATAACACGAGTTAAATGTTCTTCAAGTCTCTCAAGTAGTGTTGGAATTATGGGTGAAATTAATGTGCCACTCAAGAAGCAATGGATTATATTAATCAAACAAACATTATCTCACTTTGGTTTTGTTTAATTTTTTGGGCAAAGTATAGGATCCTGAGATTCTTGAAGATAATTCAGAATACCACGTTCTTCTGCTGCAAAGGAACTTAAGTGATGGCAGAAGACCATGCCTGCCTCCTTGAATGGTGACATCCTAACCAGATGGTGTTAACAGAACAGGTATCATGCCATCTATAACCTTGCATGGCAGGTTAGGAGATTTTTGAGCATCCTCGAGATGTTATAAACCTTTAAGCAGGACCTCACATTATTTCAGCACATCTGAATTTTGAAAGGCAAGAAGTGTGCTGCAGACAGTGACCGAGGAAGCCTTCCTGGACAGAGACCTTCCTCATGTGACATCACAGGGGTTCTGGATCTCCCTGACTGCGATGAACGACAGAAAAATTAACAGAATGCAGAAGGCTGTTTGTCCCAGCAGCTGTGGGAACAAATCCCTCCTCTCCTCACATCACCCAGTGCTCCTCAGGAACAGGAGCCACCCTGATTCAGAACTGTACATCTTGCTTTGTAGTGCACCAAGTCTGCTGCCTTTTGTTTAAGTAGCTGAGTCACACAACCCAAAAGTTACCCAGGTCTCAGCATTGCTCTCTTGGATTTCTACAACTTCACTACCTGCAGCTGCAACTTTGTGAATTAAGAACTTATTTACAGGACCCAGCCAAGGCAGAGGAGCAGCTATTCAAAACATTGTCTTGTTTGGAGCAAGCTCCCCTCCCTCACATTAACTCTGGTAAGATTTCCCAGGGAAGTATTCCAAGAAAATTCTGTGAGCTGCAAACTGCTTTTCACATGAACTAACATTTTATCACATAGAAAAGGTTGTTCAGGGAACATGAGAAAGATCCCTGGTAACAGAACCTAGGATTTGTTTTATCTGAAGTTGTGTCTTTTTAACCCTGTAAATAAATTTACAATAAAGCTTTATTCCAAGGACTGAAAAGAAGAAAAGGTACAGTTATCAACCTTAAAATTTCCAGAGAGTAGCAAATTCTGTGGCCACTTATTTGCCAAATTCTGTCTGTATTCTTAACTGTAATGAACTGGTTTACCTGAAGATGAGCTGGGAGAACAGGATGTTACTCCAGCCAATGGCATCTCAGTAACACCGAGACACCAAAACATTGTTATCAGGTAAGGAGAGAGCATCAAGTTAAACTGAAGTAGCAAGTGGTTATTGTCAGTGCAAGGCAGGGCTGGTGAAAGCCCATAAATCAATAAACAGGGCTTGGTTAATAATTTAAGGCCAGTCAGCTGCTCTGTTGGTGTCTGAGACAGTGGTGTATTTACCGAGTCCCACAGGCCCTTCTGTTTCAGTTCAGCTCATGAGAATCATCACCTGGAAGGGAGGACATACAATACTCATGCAAGGTTACAGCATGAAGGCTGCAGATTTGAGAAGCACTGAAACAGTGAAGAAAAAGCCAACCAACTTAAGCCTTATAATCATATTCACACACAGACTCCAGCTGCAGCATGCTGCCACACGAATGCAGTGCTTCAAAAAACCTTCTTGCACTTTACTGCTCACCTCTTTCATCTGTCTCTTCACCCTTCCTCCCACTTGGACTCCAGTGAACAGTTTGAGAACTGCTGTAAGAAACACCTGCCTGAGACAGATGACCTGCACATTCCATTAGAAGGTGATCTGTTCAGCACAGACTACTTGTACAGCAAGGATGTACGAGTCACACGACATCCCTAAGCCATGGCTTCTCTTATCCATCCACAGCTGAAACTCTGATTCTCATATTGATTACCACAGCATCCTTCTCTTTGGCCTTGACAGATGCAATCTTGTCTGTCTTATTTCATTCTAAATACTACTGCAAAGATGATTTCTCTTAGCTCACTCTTTTGACCAGGCCATCTCTCTCCCTGTAGTTTTCAAGTAGCAGCTGCTTCACCACTATAAACTCAACTCACTCATTTTGATTCCTAAGGCTTCCCAGTTCTCCTCCTCCCTCATCTTCTATGGCCTTAGTGAGAAGCTCCACTCTGATCACCCTGGAATGCAAGCTTGCATGTCTAATCACTACATTCCCAGGCTTTCTGCCTTGTTTCCCCTGGTGATTAGGAGATCCCCAAAGATAGCTGCAGCATATCCACAATATCAACCCATTATCTTCTGCCACAATTCCCTTTGGAACCTGCCTTCCCTTGCTGCCCCAGAGAAAAGCTCTGACAATAGTCAGCCTGCCAGTGTGCTGAGAATACTGCCTGGCACATGGCCAGCATTAGCCCACTCTTTCCTCCTCTTTTTAGCTTGCCTTAATTGCATCCTCTTCGGAGCCCTGATCTTTCTGTTCAGTGTTTGTACAGCACCCAACAGGGTGACATCCCCATCTGCAGCTGAGGAGCAGGTACACAACATAAATATCAACAGGGATAAAACTAAGGAAGTTCACAGTGAGGAAATACTGCTGGGCAGAGCTGCCAGTAAGCTGCAGTTGTATTGGTAAGGATGATGACATTTATGTAAATTTTGCTGGCACACTAATTTCTAAAGAGCTTCATAATATTTCTAGCAAAATGTTCCATAAATATATTTTGGCAGAACCCAAAAATAATTTAGAGTTAAAAACATTAGGAAAAAGCATTTTTTCAGGGCTGTTGACACACTTGTAAGAAAGAACCTCACAAATTACTGCACTCCAGAGTAAATCCAGAGGTAAGTTTTCCTATGAAGGAAACTGGTACAGGGAAACTCAGCATTACAAATCCTTTTCTTCTCCCTCATGTCTCATGAATTCAAGTGTTTCAGGCAAGCATCTCACCTGTCCACCTAAAGAGCTTTTCTTTAGTCTTTGTTCCACATGAATGAATGTAGCACACTGTTCCAGTTACACAACCCACCCAGTTCTCCCCAAAAGCACATTTCCCATCATATTATCCAGCAGGCTTCTCAGAGCTTCTGGTGAACTAGCAGGTTTGCAGACTTGGTATAACCTGGCTGCAGTTGTTCTGTAGTCAGTATCAGCTTGGTTTGTAAAGCACCTGCTTCAAAATGATGAAATCTGAATAATTGAGGTGTTAGAGATGATCACTGATATCCAGGCAGCTTCTTTTTTTTTGTGTGTGATTCTTTCCTATCTAGTTTAGGCACATTTAGAAAAATATCATGGTAAAAGATAGATGAAACATCCAAACTTGTTTTTAGAAATTCATACTGAATTGGTTTCTCAGTATTTCCACAATTCCACTCAAAAGCCCACTCTGGAAAGAGCTTCATTGTACAGAGAAATAATGGCTGTCCCTTGACTATCTATGCTCAGAAGAAAGCATGCTGAATGACTACAACTTTTTGCATGTTTCCAGTGTTCTTTAAAGTTTATGCAATTTTAAAAATATTGCCAGTGTTCTTTATTGACAAGTTTTATCTCTTGCTACAGGAAGAAACCAGCCAGCTACTAAGCACGTTCCTTTGTCCATGACTTCACATCTTACCTGCATTAGCTCAGGAATCAATTCAAAGTCAGCTCAATTTCTCAATAAGCTTTGGAAGACCTACAAATCATGTCTAGCATCACAGAAATTGTTCCAAAGTTGTGTAAATCTACACGAGTTCTTTTCAAATCCCTTGTGAACTTCAGCATTCTTTTTTATATGAAATGCTGGGTGGCTTTCCAAGACACAAGTCTTCCAGGTCCTCTCTACCTCTCACTTTTTTCCCTTGCCATTGCTTGTTTTTATACAGCAGAGAACAAGCAGAAGTATTTTTCAGCATGCCTTGCTCTTACTGAGTGATGGTGCTGAGTTAGAAAGGGTGATTCTGTCATAATCAGGTTAGAGAACTCAGTTCCAAACACACTCTTACCAGATGTAATATTGACTTGATCAAACCACTGCTTTTCCAGAAGTAGAAAAAACTGTAAGCAGCACCCTATTAATTATACTGTCCAAAATGACTTGACATAAGACTCCAAATATCACTAAAATTATTTCTGTAAGGCAACTCTCACTGCCACATTACACACAGTACCCAGCTAGGGAATTGCCATCCAGTGTAACTGTGTTGAAGCCACAGCATGTGAGAGTCCTGTACAGGGTGATCTGGCACAACCAGAGATGGCCTCTGCAGCAGAGAGAGTACAGCTATAAAGACAGTGAGTTGCTGGATGCTGAACAGTCTGCCTCAGTACACACAGACAGAAAGAGGGAGAGAGAGAGTGCATCTCCATTCAATTACCTCCTGTGAGTAATCCCTGCTCCTGATGTGACTCAGTGACACAAGCACACTGCAGCCAGTAAATGATCGTGGCTTTACACAGAAAACAGTCTTTGTGTCCTACCATCATTTGCATAACACCTTCTTAGCTGCTGAGCTCATTGCTTAGCCACCAGAAAAGGTTCAATTCCTATTATTTATTCATCTATTCCAAGACTAACTTTTCAAACCTGTGTGCACAGATGACAATTTCTTATTTCAGCCTCATCACACAAGACTGATTTAAATTAGGGCTGTAGGCTGTGGATATTAGATTCACAGCATGAAAGTCCTAAAATTAGAGGTGAACAACAAAAAGCAGAACTAGAAATGCTGAGGTTTGATTTCCTTGGCTTGCATGTGTGAAAATTTATTGCTGAGTTTTACTACTCTGGCACTCCTAGAATTGAGCTAACATTCCCTCCAAAACCAGGAGCTTCCATAGATTTGTTTAGTTCCACTTTATATTCTACTCCAATACATTCTGTAGCATACAAAAAAATGGAAAATAATTAATACTAACAAAAACTGTCCATAAATATTACATTGATTTAGCAGAATGAAATGTAACTAAACTGCTCTTGGAGTTCCTGAATGTTAGATTCATTCTTAGTATGCCACAACTACCTTGGAGAACACGTTCACTTAACTCACCTTTGTGAGCTGCTCTGTGAGCAGATGAAAACACTCACTGCCTCATCCATAATTTAAAATCAATGACACTGTATCAGGGCAATGACTTCCTAAAATGTATTTCTCCATTAGCTGCTGGTAATTGGAAGCTGACCATGCTCTCTGCTGACCCAAGCAACAACTGCCACAGCAACTTCCATTAAAAAAGAAGTTGAAAAGTCTCTCAGATTTCTCTCTCAAACAAACCAAAAGAAATGCTTCCCTTTAAAAAAATGAAAACACTGCCCTCCTTTGGCTCAGACATCAATGCTCTTCGTGTTAGGTTATAGCAGGAAAACCCTTTGGGGAGGAGAGAAATCTGGATTGCATCCTTTAGCTGATGGAAGAGACCTTGCAAACCGCGGGGCTCACTTTGTTCTAAGATAGCAGAGTCCAGTTCAGCAGAGGATCATCTGCATACAAAGCAACAGCTTTCAGGAAACATAGGTAGAGCTCTCAGCTCATCAAACAAAATAGCTGTAGAGATCTGGTTTCCACACACATGCAAAATATACAACAGAGAGCACGAATAATTAGCATTAATGAATGTCAACCTCATCACTGAAGACTGGCTGCTGAATCAGAACACTGATGGAGCGTGGAACTATCACTCCACTGGGAACTAAAACAAGGGAAGAAACCAAAGCCTATTGGGAGAGTTAACTATGAAAGGGACCTTCTGTGAAGAGAGTCTTATGATAAAGCATATTTCCTTTTTCCTTTGTAAGGCAAATCCACCCTCTGACAATTTGATCTGACTAGTGAGAGGAGGACTGTTAAGAGTCACACCCTGAGAGGTTGCTTAGGGAGGGACTGGTTGGTTGGTGGTTGGTTGTTTTTAACCACAATTCTTCCTCAAAGTTTGTCAAAGGAAAAACTGAGTACATATCTTAGGAGCCAGCTCCTCATACCCTAGCTAGAGGTAAAGAGCTAGTAAGTGATTTTTACAAAGAATCCACAGAGCTCTTTATCCATTAGTTCCTTGTACATCAATCTTCACTTTGTCTGAAATTGTTCCACTGCCTGCCACCTCTGTAGTTACTGCATTTCATTCCCAAAGGACAAAACATCATGATAATAGAATTATAAAGCAATTCCTCATTTTCCACTGAGAAGGCATCATTCCATGTTAAGTTGTTCAGTATAATTTTCCTAAAAATAAGGTCAGACACTCCTCCCATCCCTCCCCTCTTGAGCAGGTACTACACTCTTGCTTTCTATTTATGATCAAAGGCTAAGGAGCTGTGAGCTACTGCCCATCAACTAATAATAATAATTTGCCCCTGTGGGATACTGGGCCTGCCAGAACTCTGCAGGAGTCAGAACATGCACTAAGTGACTTCGATGCTCTACAAAAAGAAAAGGTTTGCTTAGGCCTGAAGAAATGTTACAAGCATTAATACTCGTGGCTCAAGAGCACAGAGGTTAATAAAACAATGCAGAGTTTTTTAGAGGTTAAGCCATTTATAGAGTAACATTTTTGAATCTCTGGGTTTGGCATTACTGTCACAGCTTCATTTTGTCCTTCTTAAATACTGGACTTGAACTGGAAATGGGGTTTGCTCACCACACACTCACTGTCTTCTTTCAGCTTTCCCAAATCAAAACTGAAAGCAGTTACCCCAGTGGGATAGGATTCCCACCCAGGAAAGTTGGGAAGGGAAGCCACTCAAACACAAAGGTAAGACAACAAACAGCATCCACTTCAACAGTCTCAAAAAAAATAACCTTCTAAATAAAAAACCCACCTTGTTAAAACATTGTTCCCATCTTTCCCCTTAAAAAAAGTGCTCCACCATTCCAGTGCTGTGACTCAGGGAATTTGATTTGAAATAACAATTTTTCCTTGATACATTCAGATACTTCACATCTGTTCAGATTCTGGCAGGGTTCACAGATGTCTTCTGAACTTGAATTCCTTATCACAAGCCTTGCTTTAAAAAAATATTCTCACAATTTGAGTGTTTTTTTTTTTAGGGAAAGACCAACTATTGTAAGACTCACACTAAAACTACAAGCTGGGCACAAGTCTATTAAAGGAACTGGGAAACAGCCCATTTTACAGGGACAACAATGGGCCCAAAGATGCCTCTCTCCTCCAGAAACTGGTTTGTTCATTTGTTTTGGTGGCAAGTGTTTGTTTTACTACAGGAGGCTTCTCTCAAGTGATATTTTCTGCTGTTGTATTATCATAACCATTATTGATCATCAAGTCCTTTAAAGCATTAGTCACCTTGAATAATTCATCTCTCCAGATTAGCTTCAGCCACTCCTGATCTTCCAGGAGTCTTGTACTAAGGAAACTCCAGCATACCTGCAGGTTACATAGACTGTGTCCAAGAATAAGCAAGGTACAAGTGACTGAGCAAATGTGTCACGTGATTCCATTCCCCTGGGGATTTCTGAGAGCTCCAGAATCCAGGTATGTGACAACAGGAAATGCAGTATCCTCAAACAGAGCACCTGGATGCAAATGTCAAGAATACTTGGAGTAGGGAGCTTTGAAAAATATACATGGGCATAGATTTTGTCCTTCTCATTTTTGGTTAACCAACAAACTTTAATCCAATTAAATCACCCCCATCAATTTAACAGTGACAATTCTAATGACTACACATTTAACATCTGAAGGGGTTTGCATTTAGCTGCACTGTGGAACTGAAAACACACCCAAGTTAGCTGGTTAAAGACCTGGATGGCTCTAGGAAAGACCAAGAAGGAAAAATTCCTCTGTTCTCACTGGTCCCACTCACTTCAGAAGGATGTCAGCAGCCAGACACTTTAGAGAACACTGTCAAATGCATAAGGAACACACACTCTGGGATGCACTGCCAAACTCCCTGCATCTCTTCATTACAAAGAGGTGGAGAAAATATTTGGCATGACCATAGAGTGATGAGAGAAAAAATGGTGTTGTCTTGGCTTCTACACTGGTACCCTCCAGGGAGCCAGCCAGCAATTCCCTGGCTTCTTTAATGAACACAATGGAGAATGATTAGAGATGGAGAAATTCCTTGAGCCAATGCAGTTCCTGAAATACTGCCATCTCTGGGATCACAGGTCAATGGGGGGAAGCAGAACAGGCTTTTCTTCACAGGGAAAACCAGACTGAGCATGCCAAAGTCCAGGGAAGAGCCCTGTTCTGCTGCACATGCTGAGTCACCTAGTTAAGCATTATGAGCTGGAGTATCAGATGGAAGAGAAAGGAATGGGAAATGGAGGAGGACACACCAGTGAAATATAGCTAGGCTCACTTAGAGCCCAGCCAGTCATCTTTTACAGGAATTAGAACAGAACTAAACTTCAAGGAGTATTTGAATTAGTCCAAAGCAGTAAATTATTTTTTTTTAGTGGGCAAATGCTCACAAAATCCAGGGATATGCATGACAGGAAATCAGAGTAGAATGGAGAAGTGTGAAGGAAAACAGGTGTATTTTTAGACACATACCAGATGTTGTGCACAAGTCACTCATTTTCAGACAGTAGAGGTTCAGATCCAAATTTTTAAAAATTACTTGGAAAAAAGAACAACATCTGTGGATTTATCAGAATAAGACAACAAGTGAGTGGCTAGGAATGCACGTGGGCAGTTGGGCATGGCTTCCAGGGGCCCAGTTTTGGATGCAGCTGCAGAAGCAGCATTTGTAAATACTGATGCTCCTTTGCATAACATGCCCTCAAAGCATCTCAACATTTGCAAGACATCTCAGCCACCATGAGACTTGCAAGTACCTTAAACTGGTAAGTGGTGAGTGAGGAGGGAACAGGGGGGAGAAAAAATCCCCCTGGAAGACCTACTGACAACTATAAACATACTCAGTTTGCAGGTTAAGCCTGCAAATGACACATCTAATGCACTCTGTCCCTATCTTTGGAAACTGTTGTTCTGCCAGTGGGTTACTGTCATACAGTGTCTGCCAGACCAGCTTTGAGCATGCTGTGAATTCTCTAGTACTGTTACTTCTTTATTAGCATGCACTAAGCACGTTCCTTAAAACGGAAATGCACTGGCAGCTGTCATTTCCTAACAAGGCACGTAGTTCTAAAATGCTGCACTTTAGAGATGTGTGAAACAGACATTGAATGCATTTTCATAATGTTTTGTGCAAGAAAAATCATTCAAAACATTTTGTTGTACACTAGAAAGTACTGGCAAAGTTGTACAAGTATACATTACCCAACTGCACTCAGGTGGATTCTACTCTTTGCTCAAAGCTTGAAAATGAAACACATCAAGAGGAATATTTTGGGGGGGGCTTTGAAATGTGCTGACTAAAAGCAGAAGCATACAATAGCTCCCAAGGATGCAAAGTATAGTTTCCTATTTCAAAATCCTTTAGTGCCTTGCTTAATACACTGCACTGCTTGCAGCACCTACATCCACACAGAGTGGTCCTCAGGCCAGACTCCTGATCAACCCACCCAATATTCTCTGAAATAAACAGAAGCCTTCTTGCACTTGAGTGTTCTGACTGAAAAATCTCTTCTATTATTCATACTCTGAAAGTAACAGAGCAGCAGCAGGAGGAATCTCTATACTATTACACCTCTTGGAGCAAAGAGTCAGTGAGGCTCTGAGTGGTACAGACAGCAAAAATGTCTCTCAACCAAGTAACCTCCTGTCTCTGACCCCACTCCTTCCTCTTGCCTTTCCAAGTTAGAATAACATTTGAAATGAAGCCACTGAAAAATGTTTCCAAAAGACACAGCAGCTGGGGATTCCTAGAGATACCCAATTAGCACAGGAGCCAAGGGAAGAGGGTGAAAGGACTGCTGCATGTTTTGATGTTGTAGCTCATTCACCAGGCAAGAACTGAGCCCTACCAAAAATGGGTGGTCCTGGAGTTTGCCTCAACCATGCTGTAAGCAGTGCTAGGCTGTTAGCATAACTAGAAGTCACAGCACACACTGGCCTTCAGCTAAAATGTATCCTACACCTGTACTTAATGCTGAGCCAACCTCCTTTTCAGGTTGCTGTTGAATTGTTTTCATTAGGAACTAGTTACATGGCAGTTACAGTAATAAAAATGTCAACCTACTACCAAGCAAGTTTAGCTACAGTGTTTTAAATCTGTGGTTCCAGAAGCTCCAATAAGCCTGTAAGTGACACGAAGTTGCCTGAGCAACTACAACATCCTGAGCTTGAAGAATGGTTTCAGTACCAAACCTGAAGCCACTCTTGGGTAGTTGTCTCCTGCTTTCATGACCATTGTATCCAGACAGTGAGCTGGTAATGTGCTTGTTGTCAGTATGACCAAAACAAGGCTCACACATCTACATCACCTGATGCTATTGCTATAAAATTAAACACAAGGCTCACAGGAGTGGCTGTAGGAGCAGCTGTCCCCATACTTCCCCTGCCCTCAACCTCCCCTCACAGCTTCCACCACATACTTTAAAAGGCAGTCAGATGCTGCTAGGTACTCCACCACCTCTGCTGAGCTTAGTAAAGAACCCCTCAGAAAGATGAACTGATATTTTATAACCAGATTAACTTTCACATGAATGTCCATTCCCCCAGTGAAAATAATTCACACATGGAAATAGCTGAACTCATTGAGCTCTGACAGTTAATTCTATTACCCAGCTTGCTTCTGAGATGGTCAGAGTTTGTCTGCTGCTGCTCCTTTCTGTTCTTCCTTGTAAAACANTCAAAATCCTTTAGTGCCTTGCTTAATACACTGCACTGCTTGCAGCACATACATCCACACTCACCAGAGTGGTCCTCAGGCCAGACTCCTGATCAACCCACCCAATATTCTCTGAAATAAACAGAAGCCTTCTTGCACTTGAGTGTTCTGACTGAAAAATCTCTTCTATTATTCATACTCTGAAAGTAACAGAGCAGCAGGAGGAATCTCTATACTATTACACCTCTTGGAGCAAAGAGTCAGTGAGGCTCTGAGTGGTACAGACAGCAAAAATGTCTCTCAACCAAGTAACCTCCTGTCTCTGACCCCACTCCTTCCTCTTGCCTTTCCAAGTTAGGAAAACATTTGAAATGAAGCCACTGAAAAATGTTTCCAAAAGACAAGGTGGCTGGGGATTCCTAGAGATACCCAATTAGCACAGGAGCCAAGGGAAGAGGGTGAAAGGACTGCTGCATGTTTTGATGTTGTAGCTCATTCACCAGGCAAGAACTGAGCCCTACCAAAAATGGGTGGTCCTGAAGTTTGCCTCAACCATGCTGTAAGCAGTGCTAGGCTGTTAGCATAACCAGAAGTCACAGCTCACACTGGCCTTCAGCTAAAATGTATCCTACACCTGTACTTAATGCTGAGCCAACCTCCTTTTCAGGTTGCTGTTGAATTGTTTTCATTAGGAACTAGTTCCATGGCAGTTACAGTAATAAAAATGTCAACCTACTACCAAGCAAGTTTAGCTACAGTGTTTTAAATCTGTGGTTCCAGAAGCTCCAATAAGCCTGTAAGTGACACGAAGTTGCCTGAGCAACTACAACATCCTGAGCTTGAAGAATGGTTTCAGTACCAAACCTGAAGCCACTCTTGGGTATTTGTCTCCTGCTTTCATGACCATTGTATCCAGACAGTGAGCTGGTAATGTGCTTGTTGTCAGTATGACCAAAACAAGGCTCACACATCTACATCACCTGATGCTATTGCTATAAAATTAAACACAAGGCTCGCAGGAGTGGCTGTAGGAGCAGCTGTCCCCATACTTCCCCTGCCCTCAACCTCCCCTCACAGCTTCCACCACATACTTTAAAAGGCAGTCAGATGCTGCTAGGTACTCCACCACCTCTGCTGAGCTTAGTAAAGAACCCCTCAGAAAGATGAACTGATATTTTATAACCAGATTAACTTTCACATGAATGTCCATTCCCCCAGTGAAAATAATTCACACATGGAAATAGCTGAACTCATTGAGCTCCAATTCTATTACCCAGCTTGCTTTTGAGATGGTCAGAGTTTCTCTGTCTGCTGCTGCTCCTTTCTGTTCTTCCTTGTAAAACACACACAATGACAACAAGAAATGGGTACTTCTTCACATTTACACAGCATCTTTTATCTGAAGACCTTATTTCACCAATAAAGTATCAGGCCACCACCACAGAAAATGTTTCTTGGCACAGTACTCACAAAACTGAGCAAGCCACAGAGAGTTCTACAGTGCCTTCAAAATTATAGAACACAGGTTTACATTTTAACACAAAGACTCTTTAGGGCAAGAAAGAAACTCGACCATGTCAGCAGAGTCCTCTTCACTAAACCCCACCTCTCTGCTGGTAAATGAGTGCCCATTTCCATCACCATCTCAGGACACAGCCAAACTCCTCCCAGAATCACTGTCCCTCACCCTGAGGAACCTCTGACAGGCCCCTATTAAAAAGGCAGCTTTCACTCTGCATCACTGTTACTGATGGCTTAGATCAAAGCAAAACCTTCTGTTCCACAGGCATATGATTTTAACATAACCTGTTACCTCTGAAGTTTGTAATTGCACATGTTTTTAGGATCTGCTGATCCAAACTGAGTTGTTGAAATGCTTCTGCTGTACATAACATGTCTGAGAACAATAGAGACATAAAGAAGACAGAAGATCAAGATGTTTTCTAGGTTTACTGTTATCATGAGAACTTTGAAGCATGCTGTTGCATCACTGAAAGAAAAAAATAAAACCAAAACCAAACAACTGATCCAGACCCTCTGTGTGATACTCAAGGATTCAGAATTAAGCCTGTCAAGTCTCTCTACACAGACTACTCAAGATCAGTTAGGTAAACTGAACTGGTTCTGATCAATATGAAGCAAAAATTAATAACTCAACACAACTCTGAAAATGCAGGATGTGCTTGGCTTTCAGAGGCTTGGACTGCCACTTTTTTGAACACTAAGTTACATTCTCTCTTTTCTGTACCAAAAAGCCCTCCAACAAAAAAACCACAACAGGAATACAGAGCCCTTTCAGAAAAAGAGCTGCAATCATGGTGTTTGCTCAGCAGATATCTGATGAAGCCCTTAGAACTCAATTTCTCCCTCAGCAATCTCCAGGAAAGAGCTCAAGGTTCAGAGGAGATCCCACACAGGGTAAGATGTGTGCTGCTGCCAACAGCACACGGTAACACCTGCGTGTTGGACTCATTAAAGATTGAGCCAGAGGAGTCACGTGCACTCAGAAACGGCTGACAAGGGCCATGCCTCGAGCACTGGGAGGAGAGGAAGCAGAATGGAGTCACCTTCAGATGAGGAGGATGGCACTTTCACCAGCATTTCCCTGGCAGATGATTCAGGTAAGGGACGGCGGTGATTTACTGATGCAATTCAGGTTCCACGGGGGCAGCAGGAGCACTGGGACTGGGGAGCACACAAGTCTTAGATCCCAGTTACCTGGTGCAATGTATTGTTAGTAGATACCCCTAAGTAAGCTTCTGGAGTTGTGTAGTTGAACAAGCCTTGGGGTTAATTAAGAATTGAGATTTTGGGGGTGTGGAGGCTACCACAGTTTTCATGGGGTAGTGCATGAATTCACCAGCTGAGCACACAGAGCCTTACAGTGCTTAGAAAGAAAAGTTACAGAAAGGTTAACTCAGTAGTTACTACTACAGGAGAAAAAACAAATAATGCTGGCCTTTCCTCCTCAGTATGGAACAATATTCTCTGACACAGTCTATGAGAGCTAACAGGAAGTGATGCAAGTTAATTGGTAATGGAAATAAGCTTATATAGTTAAATGCTCATTACTAAGCATTTAATTGTTCTAACAGAACTACAAAAGCAAGGACTGCCTCCCCCTTCAGCCCCTTCCCCCAGGCTTCTAGGGTGTGGAATAAAAATTATTTGGAATGTGAAGTAGGATAGTTCTATGTACTGGGAAAATTAAGCAAGTTAATATGAATTGATAATCAATTATTTAGACAGGTGTGGCCAGGCTATCAACTTGATCACATCAGCATGGTTTCTATAGAGCTGTGTTCATTTACTGGATTGCTTATTAACAATACAAGTCCTGTTTTCCCCTACCCCTTTAAGTTTTCACCCCCAAACAGGGAGTTGGTCACTTTTTTAGAACACAGTTTTGTATCAATTTGTCATTAGTGTGATGGTGCAGAGCTGGGTGTTTGAATGTGCTCTGCTTGTACAGCATAGAGCATGAGGACATCAAGATGTGGTTGACCCAAACTGTTCACAGGAAGATAAACCTGGCAGAGAAGTACTGAAGGGCTTTCCTGACAGTGAATCTGACCCTTTCCCTGAAGGAAGATGTAAAAGAGTAAGGAAAAGGTGTCCTATGACCCCAATTCATGACTTGCATAACATGGCCAGGACAGATGAGGGGCAGCACCATCTAGCCTTTGCAAAGCACACAGAAGTAACTGAATTAAGGATGACTTCACAACACTAGATGGGCTTGAATCTGCCCTGTCCCCACCATGGGTGCTTTTGGCATACTGCTCACTTAGTCTTTCAGAAGACATTAAGTCACTTTCTTTAGAAGGCAAACACCCACTAGCCTCTGCTGCTCCTATAGCCTCAGCACCCTCACAGCTTTGGGAATGTTAATACACATGAGAAAACAGAGGCACAAAGTTAAAACCTCTCTCATCCAAACATCAACTGACACTGACACACACCAGGCATTCAGGGCTTGATATTCACCAGTGGCAAGCCCCCACAGATGTCACTGCTCTCAAAGCAGCTACTCAACAACAGTGCAAATAAAGAGTCTGCTGCACCTCAGAAACTGAACCCTTCAAATTTACCAGACTCTTGTCTGCAGTAACATACCCATGGTCAGGGAAAGCTCATGTTCACAACAGAGAGAGGACCCTAAACAAGGCTTCTTTATAAAGAAAGATCTGTACCAATATCAGAGTTTTTGCCCTAGGACGAAAGGATAAAAGGATAAAAGAAAAGTTACACAAGGTGAGAGAGAAGAAGATTCCTTAGGATGGACTACAGCAAACTCAAGAAAGAAATAAGGAAACGAGACTTGAAATAAAAAAATCATAAGGGGACTTTGCCTGAGGATGAGCTGATGTTTTAGAAGCAAGTGTTCCATGATTAAATTTTAAGTAGGATGGCAAGGATGTGCTGGTTCTAATGAACTCTAGCATGTTTCTAATTGCATAAGGTTTCCCCCCTGTTTCTTAAAATGCACTGGGAAAGATACTAAACAGACAAGTAGAACAACATGCTATGTACATACAGTCTGAATTATGACCAGAATACAGGTGTCACAGCAAAGTTTCTTTAGCACAGCAAAGAGCCACTGTGGCAAAGCAACAGGGGTTACTGAGCCTGGTTCACTGAGAGCAATGCATGAATATTTAATAGCTACTGCTCTTCCAAAGCAGCAGCATTTCTCTATTTAAGCACAGGTATTAAATATAATACCCTTCCATGTGAATCAAGATGACCACAAAAGGGCAGCAAGATAGAAACTTCTCAGTATTTTAATAGCAACATGAAATGCTTGTGAAATCAAGGACAGCATTCATTGGCAGCATTTGTGAAAATATTTTCACCTTTCTTGAAAGAAATACCTTTTCATTTAGAAACTCACAGCCCTTGATAAAATTCCCTCAAAAATGGACCTACTCATAGGAAATTAAACCAAAAATGAAACAAAACAGTGAGACAATGCTCAGCTGCTGCTAAAGGTGCTGTATTATTCTTCAGATCAATGCTCTTTAAGTAATTCAAGGCACTCCTTCATTGTAAAGAATCTGTAAGTTTTCCCACTCTTTCAAATACTGTTGGCTTTCTGAAAAGTGTAGGGACTATGTTTCTCCCAGAAAACCCTGCTTTTGGAAGGCAGACACAACCCCCAAAATATTGAAGCCTAACTTACAGAAAGGCAAACCAGTTTTTAGTCTCCTCAAGCTACCAGTACAGCTTTGCTGAACCTTGCTAAATATCCTTGCACAAAATCCTGTGGCAAACCTACAGCTGATGACTACAAGGAGTATCAAACTGTTAACAGGCCAGCACTATGTTCTGTAAGTTGGTAGTCACAGCCTAAAGCTGCAGAGTTCAGATGCTCAGTGTGTTGAGGAATGCATTTTTGCAAGTTCTGCATTTGACAGAAGCCTGTAATTACACATTTGCACAAGGATGAGCACAAAGCTACAGAAGCCTTTTGAGGTTACTTGGAGAGAGGAATAGGAGTTGCAAGTTATTCTGGTGTAAAGCAATATTCCTTAAAAAACCCCATTGCCTCTGAGTCTGTCATTTTCAGAGAGAAAGAAAGCCAGGAGGATTTGATGTAGCCAACCTGGCAAGTTACTACTGCAAGGAAAAAGAACTAAGCCATTTGTGTTCCCTTGTCTCTTTCTTTGAGGCAATAATTAGTTACTGTTCTCTCCTTTAGAGTTCAAATGGCAAGCTCATCTCAGAAATATGTACAATACCTTCTGTTAGTGAAAAGGAGAATAAATTTCTGTTCTAGTGGTGAACAGCAAAGCCTCTGTCATCAGCCAGCTTACACAGGCTCCTGTGACATTGCCAAAAAGAAAGTGAAAGGCTTGTTGATTCTCACTGTGTACCATGGAAAAAACAGGATGTACACCAGAGATCTATTTCTAAAGCATCTGAGACCATTTGTCATTAGCAGCAGTGGCTTAGAATCTGAGTCCAGAGCAATACAATTCTCTGCTGCAGTTTTGTAATTGTACCCATAGAGGCATTCAGGTAAATTTTTCCTCTGCTAACCGAAGTGCTGGAGACTGTCTTGCTAAAGAGAATTAGGAGAACCTGTTGATTGCCAGGCTTGCCACATAGGGAGTGCAGCAAGCAACAAGGTAAGGGGGTGAGAAGCACCTGCCACTCTGTAAACAGCAATCAAGGAAAATTACTAACAAGCTCCCAAAGCCCAGCCACCACCTGGGAGAACCACTTACAGGAATTAAGGACAATTACTGGGTTAAAAAAGCCTTTTGCTGAGAAGGGTCTATACTTTTAAGCAAATCAGCTAATGGAACTGAAAACAACAGGTTCATTTTCCAGCACAAACAGACTGCAGGACTCAAAGTATGTTTTCATAACCTGAACAGCATTCAGTCTAGTCTGAATTGATCTGATTGTGAGGTGGAAAAACCCCTTAACACCACGTTAATAGTATTGTGGAGGCAGCCAGAAGATGCAGCTATTAGCAGCACGTTTTCTGAACGATACAATAAAAACACAGTAGAGGGCACACTTCCCAAGTGCCTTCATCTTTCCAAGTATCTACGCAACATCAAGTTATTGACAACTGCACGCATTCCTGCGGCATACGGACGCACCACAGATCTATTTTGCTACACTACATAGTTCAAGCTGCACAGTACCCAGAGAGCTCCTAGCGGTTATGCAGTGCAGTCACTGCAGTGAAGCCAAAACACCATCTCAGGTCCTGCTTGTTGTCTTTACCTTGGCTCATGGACCATCCTACAAGGTGCAAAGGGAGCTCCAACCTGGGCAGCATGTTCTGCAAGGGCTATTCCCACCAGGGAAAGAACACACCACCACAGTACTGGGTTGAAGCTACAGAGGCTGCCTAGATGACACCAACTACACGAATTTACTTCTGTTTCTGTGCGATTCAATTTCTAAAGCAGTAAACCCAGAAACAAAGAGCTAAATCACTGGTTTCTTACTCTGGACACCACTGTGGAGAAGGCTCATCCCTCTGCCGGTCTGGAAGCAGTTGGGCCGGGTTTACACAGCGCTGAGGGTGAATCGTGCCGGACTCTGGCTGGGAGGCTCCTCTGTCGCCGAGGTCTCCACAAAGCAGCACCTGAGAGCGACCTGCGGCCGCGCACACGCTCGGTTCTACCGCCGCTCAGGCTGGGCCAGCCCACCGGGGCCTGCAGGAGTCACCCCCTGGAGAACCTGCGCACACAAAGCAGAGAGACCAGTCGCAGGCTGAGGTCCCCGGCTCTAAACACCTGCACCGGCCTACGTGCCCGGGACTAACGTGTATCAATTGACTCGCGTACTTACGAGGTACTG
>VWZY01003041.1:62366-86125 GCA_013399075.1 Chloroceryle aenea
AGGTGACTGAACAGCGCTCACTGGAGTGGCAGCAAAGTCAAGTGATTACAAACAAAGCACTGACAGTTCAGTCCCGAGGGCTGTTTACAAGTCTGAGTCAAGAAACCTGGTGATGAAGAAAGTTTTACCCACTAAGGCACAAATGGCCGATACCATTTGTGTCACGGGGTCCTGTAAATACCCCAAATTGTTTTTAATTTTCTGTAGACTACCATCTCACCGCCTCTAATCATCCAAGAATTGCTAGCAGGTCACTTAGACCACATGGTTAGTCCAGGGTTTGAGCATTAAAACCAGAGTAATCACGCTGAGCACTTGACTTGCAAGGACCGTGTTGCATCCCAGCCGCCCTTGCTTGAACGCCCTGTGGCTGCACAACTCCATCCCCACTGCAGGGGGCCAGGCAGGAACTGCATGCACCTGTTGGGCTTCAGCAGCTTCCCGAGTCCCAGTCATCTCCAAATCCTGGGGGTGTATTGTCAGACTGGATAGTGCACTTTTACCCACCAGTGTGTATGTAGTAGTCGCTTCATCTCCACCCCGGTTTACATCCCACTACTGTGGCCTTCATTTAATTTATGAGCATTTTAAAGATGTTGTATTTCTGACTTTACACTAAATAAAAACTTTTGATTTGTCTCGATGAGTTTGGCTTAGCATTTGTAAATCCAGAGGCTTCTCCTAACTTATCTGTAGGCAAAAGGTGGAAAACTGGCAGGGCTTGCCATCAGCTCTAGTGGTTCTACATAGCTGAAGTGCCTGAAAGACAAGATACAATTGGCACATACTAAGATTAAACCCTGGTTAATCGATCTATTTTCTGCAAGGTTCTAGTTCCTGACTCACTCGGTGTTTTCACTGATGAATCTTACATTTCTGTGCACTTCTGTTCTGGCTAAAGGAAAAGGATGGGTAGTCTGCCTCTGGTCTTGTCAGAGCTAAACTTGCACCTTTCCACACACAGGAACTTGAAAACAAATTAGAAGAGATTTTTTTTTTTAGAAAACACTTTTCCTACACAGGTAACGAGCTCTAAATTAGACAGAAACCAGAGTTATTAATTCATCAAACCTTCACAAAGGTGGGAGCTAACAGGAGAGCAAGAGGTTTCTGGTGACTGCATTTTTATTGTTTGTTTTAATATACAGCTGAATTTTAACAAAATGAAGTTTCTTTTACAATACGCAGTTTATTTAAACTATAGTATGAGAATGCCCAGGTACTCACATCTGTAAAAAACTTAATCCATCAAAAATTCTTATCTATATTAATAAATTTCATGTTAAGCAAGAATTATTAAATATTTTTAGGAGGCAATGTACACATCGCAAGTATTCTACAAATAGTTAGACCACTCTGGCTTGGAACATGAAAACTATAAAAGTCTGGAAAAAATCATCTGCACATCACTGCAGATTTGAGATATGCACTCAAAAGTAAGACAAGTTACATCAATTACCACTTGTTCTAGGAGTACTCTATTTTAAAATATCACTTAAATAAAATCCTTGTAACCCAACGTCTAAAGGGAACAGGAGACCAACCATGTAAGGAGATCAACTAAAATAAATAATTTACAATAAAAATTGCTGCTACCACTAACTCCTCATACAAAAACAATTAGTTCATTTAGCTCTGCACAGAAAAAAAATACCTCTTCTCATAGCAATGTGCACTGTTAGAGATGCTGCGTCTCTAGTGTCATCCTCTGTTAGCTGGAAAGTATAAACAGCTGATTGTGTGCTAGAGCTGCAAAAATATTATAAATTATTCATGGTTTAAAAAATATTTAGAGTAAGTTTATCTCCAACTAATACTAATTTCTAGGAATCTTCAAATCTTTATAATCTTCACCTTAAACTCAGTTGGCCAACTTGTAATTTCACTTTTCTTCTCAATCCAAAGCAACAGCTAACTTCTCACAGATAGTATTTATCCTTAGGAAAGGGCATCAAGAAAGTCTGGGAAGGTTTAAGAGGTTAGAGAATTAAAAGAGGAGGTTAAGTAGCAGTGAGTCCCCCTTTGTCCTCCAGTCTGGGAGCACGTGTGGTGTCAGCTCCCTGAAGTGGCATACCAGAAGTTCCTGTTCCCCAGCCCTGCAGACAGAACTCAGTCCTTCCGTACTCTCCTTTTGCGCACCGCTTTCAAGGGACCGTCTCCAGAACCTGCACTTTCATCTGCTTCCCTCATCTGGGAAAAAACAATAAAAAAATCAGAATTACCATCTGAAACTGGTTTTAAATGTTATTCCTGAATCTGCTATGACACTTTATATGATGGGGGGCAGGAGGAGGAATAACTAAAGGCAACACGTACACATTTTTCCCCACAATACTAACTTAATGATAAAGTGGGTAGAAGACTTTTCCTTTCTGTATTCAAAAGGAAAGGAACAGTACATCAGAAATCTGTTCTTGCACATTTAGTCACTGGTTTAAAAGCTGTAAGTTTATTGAATTTATGCTTATTTAATGAATTTAGCAGCTTCCTTACAGTTTTGATTTCCACTTAAGAAAGCAGCATTTAAAACTGGTACCTTTGGGGAGCTACCAACAGAACTGTCTGTTCTTAACTCAGATGCATTCTTCTCAGTTTAGAAGTGATTAGCTTAGAGCTGCACAAAAAGCCTTTCCAGCCTGACCTCCATTCTCAGACAGTGCATTATTACTTCCTGTCAGGCATCACCTAATGGCAAGCACCTCGTTCAGAAGGAGGAGCTCACAGAACCTGAGTGAGGACACGGCGTACATGACGTGTCCCAAGTAGGTCACTCATGACAGAGCACCCAGAGAAGAGCAAGCCTCACTGTGAGACTCTGCAGTGCACTATACACATTCAGATCTTGTTATCACTTTCACAAAGAGCCACGTGCATCTCACTGGGGTTCATCAGACACTGTATTCCCAGGAAAAAGTGCAGGGAAAAGCCCTGGCTCGGGAACGAGGGCAAATACTGAATAAGGGGTAATTAATGAAGAATTTCAGTGCTGAAACAATGCAGCCTCATTTGCCTAGAAAAATTTTATATGAAAAGGATTTAACATTAAGCAACTCCCATAATCTGGGCAAGGCCTCATTTAGGGAGCAAGGAACACAAGATGACCAACAGAAGTGCTGTGGGTGGATCTAAAACATTTCAGCCACACCAGAGTTTCTAAATGAAAGGATAATGAGTAGCTGATGAACAAGAAAAGCACAGACAAATTCCATTCTACAATGCTATTTTCTGGAGAAAAAATTCATAAATAATCCGGTGACTGGATCCATCTGCACAAGAAATGAAACCACAGCTGCTGGATTCAAACCTGGAATGGTCATTTAAAACCTTGGTTTTGAATTAAAAAAAAAAAAATATATATATAACTGAAAGATTGTTTTTCTAGGTCTCACTGGAAGGCTATTCAGTTTGAAGCACATATTCCACCAAATAAGGAGCAAAATAGAGAGACTGACATCTGTTGAAGCTTCCATACTTTCAAGACCTGCAATTCATTTAATAACCTATTAAAAACTATCCTCCTGTAAGAACATTTCCTATTTATAGAGATCTGCATGATCACTTCTATACTGCACCTGTATTTTACAATACATACCACTGCCTAGCCAAAATTACACAGGAAGAGACACTTTCCACAAACCTCTGCAGAACATTTCAGGTGTCAAATGCAAATAAAACCACACCCCCACCTCATGATTTGTTTTATGGCTCAACAGAAGAAAAACTCTTGTCTAGATAACCAGGCTTAGCAGCGTGATGTTGGACATGGGCAAGGACAAAATAGGGAGAAAATCCCCAACCATACCTCATCTTCTGAAGCAGATTTATTTGACTTATCACCTTCTTCTTGACTTCCATCTGCAGCTTCATTTTCTTCTTCATCACCATAAATATCTTCACCAGCTTCACCCTCATCTTCTGCAGAAGAAATTAATTTTACTTTGTAAACAGAACTACATTAACAATGCACTGCATCCAGACACACTAGTAAGGAAGACAACTGCAGTCTTAGAATAAACTGTTTGCTTACAGTAACAGCTAAAAACATTTCTGCAATACAGAGAGTAGAATTCTTACTAATTAGTAGAAAATGAACAGTCAGATTTAATAACCAACTCTAACAGGTTCAGCCCAGCCTTTTTTCACAATAGCACATACTCTCTTCAGCCTTCTAAGTGACTGATAGTTTAAGGTAGATGTAGACAAAGATTTCTGTTCTAAAAAAAAAACAAAACCCCAAAACAAAAGGCCCTTAACAGAAGAGCTTGGCAAAAACTCACAAAGCTTTTGCTCATATCCTAATGAAGAGATTAGAAATTAAGTGATTCGAATGCAGGACCTCCCACAATTACACTAATTTCAAGAAGGAAAAAGAACAAAACTAAACAAAAAACTTCAGACATCAGAAGCAGCAAAAACCAGAACTGGACAATTATACTATTTTAACTTAATGATTTTCATTTGGTCTGATATGAATTTAAACAGTATTTCATATAAATTAATGTGGAACTTCACAAATAAGGCTTAGAAGGTGCCCCTGAAATTCCATTTCTTGACAACATGCTTTTCCCTCCTGGAATAGTTTTCTGAAGGGCAAAGACAGCAAGGAGACAAAGCAGAGTGGACACGTCAAGAACACATCATCCTCCAGCAATAGCACAGAAATTAACATAGAACAAAATAAACCAGTAAACCCTTTCAAGAAGCACTCTGCACTCTGTCAGCAGCTCCTTCTCACCGGTGCCAAAGAAATCTACAAGTGTTTCTGAAATTTGCTGTTGTGCCATACTTGTTCTTTTTTAATGGCCCCATAAAACGTGGGTTTCAAGCTATTCAGTATTCCACAGCTCAAATACCATTACCTTCAACTCCAGAAAACAAAGCAGCAGATAATGACCATAAAGGAACTGTAAAAATTATTAGGACCTGAAGAGAGTAGTGGAAAATATCTGTGACTACAGATACCATGCTGAGAAATCTCAGAGGAACCTCACATCCATATCTGATGAAAGCTGGCATCCACCAGCTTGAAGCATCTCCTACCCAGCCTTCAAGTACTGCCATGGGAATAACTGATGCTGAGTAAACTTTAAGCAGAGGCATAAAACCAGAAAGGAGAGACCACTTGCAAGTCCTGGCCCAGATCACTTCCCTTTCCCAGTACCTGAAGGAGGAGGTTCCCTTCCCATCTTCTTTGTATCTTTTATAAGCTCTCTTTTTGTCTCCTCCACTTCTCTTCTCTCTGCAGTAAAAAGAACCAGCAGAAGGTGGCAGAAGACAATTCTCTAATGCTACCAGATACAGAGAGGTAATAGAGTGATCAGGAAAAAAGGAAAGATTTCAACCTGCACATGTAAAAGGTGGAGGAAACTGAGGGAAGCTAAGCATTCTTCAAGAAAGAGAACCTGGGAAGTCATATGACAACAAAGTGTTATCCTTCCCTCCGAAGCACAGAATTTACCTGAAAACTCTGGAGTAGTCATACAAAAGCTAGCAGCTATGTTAGTTCTACTCTGCGTTCAGTTTAGTATCTAAAGGTAAAGGTTTAAAAAGAAATTACTTTTGAAACACTGTGAACAGCTGTTCCAAGTGGAGTTCTTTAAAGCAGCTGTGGGAGCTAAAGAGAGTTCCTCTGCGATTGCCTGGACCTTATTTCTGAAACTCAAACACACACTTTACCATATTAAGTGATGTGCTGTAATTAATGAAACTGTCTCACCTAACAGAAGACTATTGCAGTTTGGGTCTCTCAGCCTTGCAACCAGCTGCTTATTAGGTAGAAAAATGTATCTGTGATCTGCATCAAGACTGGGTAAAACAGATTATGTAATTCAGGAGTAAAGGGCAGGTAGAGTAGAGTAAGATCTAAAGGGAAATGTAGGGACGATCCAGTGCTGAAATGCTGTGCCTGCAATTCATGTCAATGTAAAAAAACAATAAAATTAAATGCCTAAGAATGGCTCTTGAATGGCAAGGCAGATGGAGTAAGTCTGGTGTGGCAAGTATTGTGCCAACAATGTGCTCCGATTTCGGAAACATCTGATGGTGAGTAAACTTTTAAGTCACATGGGCAGATGCCATCAACGCTCGTGGAACATACTGCAGAGACACAAACCCCACAAAGTTCCAGGCAGTGGCACAAAGCCATGTCAGTACTAAGAAAAAAGCCCAACAAAACAAAAGCCAAACATAAATGTCTGCTTGGTTTCTAAGTTTCCATACCAGTCGCTGGCCACTTTGCTCCTACCAAGGAAGAGTGAAGTGAGAGGCAGAATCTTGCCGAGGTCTGACACTAAGGATTTTCTCATGGAACTCAAGATCGTGCACTCTAAGTTAGGAGATTTGATTTTTATTACTGTAGACTGAGGTAAATACTAACACAACATCAAAGCCACAGTTGAATGGTCCCAGTAATCTTTGGCAGGGGTAACACAAGATGATTTTATCCTCGGATGCCAAGTTATAGCTCAACCTACTGAATGACTGATTTCTCCCTCGAGGCAGCAGGACATAGCTCTGCAGGCATGAGGTGCATTGCTAGGAAGCAACACAAAGGAAACAGCAGACATCACTACTTCAAGCTTACTCCATTTTCAGGCTTTAACAAGTATTACTAAAATTGGGGAGCAACAGAACAGTCCAAGGTACGACCCTCCCACAAAGGAGTACACAGAAAGGTTTCGATTAAAGTTATTCTGTACAGTTTAAAGACAACAGTGTGACTTTAACCACTTCAGGGACATATGTCTGAACCATTCAAATGTGTTCAAAATAGGAAATAACAAGGGAGAAAATCTGCATCACACACATAAAAGGACTGTCAGAAGCACGTTGATTTCTTGGAAGTGAAAAAATACTGTGGAGAGCTGTAAGTTGTGCTGGTATTTATCAAAGAGCTATTAGCCTTGGAATGCCATGTGCTGGAGGTTGTCAAAGAGAAAACAAAGACTTGGAGCAGGGCAGGTTTTACATATTCTAAGATACGTGGTTATAGTTATTTGCAATGCAATCCATGAACTAGTCTTATACATGTCTTTATCTTAAAGCAAACTGCAAGCTGGCTTGCTCAGCTTACCATCTTCAGCAGTATCTGCATTTTCTTTTTCTTCTAATTCTACTTCATCATCTTCTAACTCATCTCTCTCTTGTTTTAGTTCTCCCCTTGTAATCAGTTGAGGTTTTTTGAAGTCAGTATCTTCATCTATTTTCTGCAACAAATTAAAGTTTTATTTACATTTAGACTCCAATTAAGAATTAAACACAACAGCCACTGTAAGCTGAATAACATAAATGGCACAGTAAATGTGCATATTGTTGCACAAATCCAAGAGTCTTCAAATAAAGTATTAAGAATGAAACCAAGTAAAAATACATGAAATTTCTCTAACCTTTGCTGGCCAGCAGAACAGCACACCTAGACCAACAGGGAGAGCTAAAGTCAAGATGTAAAGAAGCCAGAGCCATGGGTGGTCTTCTGCAGCAGTCAGCAGTTGACTAAACATACCAGGCTGTATTAAAAACAATTGGGAAAAAAAGAAAATGGATTTTGCATTTATATCCTTCTTAAGACTTCAGTAAGTTTATAAAGTGTACTGTAAATATTTTAAGCTTTATGTCACCCCAAGAAAACCCTTCTTTACCTTGGCTTTTTAATGACTAAAACAAGCAACAGCCTGACAGATTGCAAATAAATAGCAGGTGCTAAGAAGGAACTAACCTGGTACTCCAAAGATACTGAACTGGCCACTGCTCACTTTTGTAAAGTGAAATTTGGAGCCATGGAAACCTCACACTTTACACCCCTTCCCAGCTACTCTATGGGGTTTTTTTTCCCCACGCTGTGCAAACTCAGCTGAAAGCTTCCAAAGCATCCAGAACCTCAGAGCAGCAGCCAACCTCCTGAAGAGCAATGTTTTGCTCCATCTATGCTACCTTGTTCTCTGCTCTGACAGCAAATTATTCATGGAGTAAACTGTCCCCCAGCCCAGTTCTGACTCGTACAGTACAGACAGGAAGGCAAGTGCCAGGTCCAGTAAGACCTCTGGAAAAGGTACATCAGTGATTAAGGTGGCCAGCTGGAAAGGCACAGTGGGGACTGCAGGAAATATCTGTAGCTATTGTTTATACAGCTACAGATGCAGGTCCAGACATAGAACCAAACACTTCAGAAAAGGGGAGGTTGTGGGAGGAGGTGGGTTTCCTAATTGCACGGGCAGATACTCTGGTGCTGCTTGCTCATCCTGTGACAAACAGCAGCTGTCAGGAATGGGCCACACTTGCCACCAACCCACTGTTTGTTTCCCACAACTGCAGGGCTGCTCTTGCCACACTATCAAAGGAAATCTAAGACTGTTAGAAAAAGAAAACCCTGTAGTCAGTAAAGGCAGCCACTAGAGGGGCCACGATCCCATGTGTCACGGATTCAGCTTCATTCTACAGCACAGGAAAGTGACCTAGAAAAAAAATGCAGCATCTGCCCAAGTGCAGCATACAGACAAAATGCAGATGCTCACATGGAAAGATGCAGCTCCATAAATACACGTGCACTATCATCAGAGCTGCACAGTATACATCTAAGCAGCCAAAGACACAAAATTATTAAACAGAAACAACCCATGACTATTCACCCATTCCTCACGGGAGGGAAACATCAGAAGAACATGTCTAATGCAGCTAGCCACATGCAAAAAGAAAAAGAAGAAAAAAAATCCAAGAAGTCCTTGGGTGTAAGCAACCAAAACTTCTGCTGACAGGTACTGAATTTCTAGTGGTGCTGTGAACAGCAGATGACTCATTAACTATAATGAAGCCAATTTCTCACTAGATGGTTAAGTAAAACGTTGTAACCTTTTAATTTCAAGAGCATCTTGATCTGGCAAAAGTAAAAAAACAAACTACAAGGAAACAACTAATTGCAGTTACTCAGCAGACAAATTAATATTCTGTCAGCATTAACTGACAGAAAATTCTTCCAACAGCACATCTTCCTCACTTAAAAGTTGGGGCAAGAACATGGTAAAGTTTATACCTCATTAGCACTTGCTACTAATTTCTTCAAGCCCCAGCCATCTGCTGCCCAACGATCTGCTACTTCTTTTTCTGAACATATAATGAAGTTATCAAAGTAGATATCAGACGTCATAGACCAGAGTTCTAAACCAATAGCACTGACAGGGGTCATCTTGAAGGGGTGAAGATCTTCAAAGTAGTCTGGGTTAGGTATTTTCCGAGGGCTCCAGATTCCCTTTGAAGGAAAAAAAATATAGCAAAAATGTCATCACAGTACCTACACCTCAACTGAAAAACAAACTGTGAAGCAGTTTTAAAAATAATTGAACTTTCTGATTATTTTAAATTCCTTCTTTAAGAAGATAAGCAGTAGAGTTTAATCTACTAAGTCCAGAATTGTAAATAGTCTAGAGGGTTTTGTCAGAAGGGTCTCAATTTTCTATCTAAGGGCAGACCTCTTAAAAGTTGGGGTTTTTTTTTGTCCATACAGGGTTACAATAATAACTGACTGGACAAAGTTCCCTCTGCTCTTCCTGGTACTGATTATTCCAAGCACAGCCTCTGTCAGTTTCCTAGACTAAGTCTAAGAAACAAATGTCCTGATACTAAAGAAGAATAAGCCATTGGTATTATTTCTTCCTCTAGTCTCTCCTGGTGTAATTCTAAATTTTGGCTTTTGTTCCTCAGTGTAGGATATACATTTTTCTAAGGGAACTGGTCAGTATTTTGCAGCCAGTGATGGAATCTTCTGAGGTAAGCATCTACTGTCTAAGACTGCAGGGAACTTACATCCCATGATTCACACAGTCCCTTCCAGTACATGTATATCTAAACTGGGAGCTTCTGTAACTGGAAGTGTTAGGGAAAGTTTTAGGGAAGTAAAATTCAGCTGTATGATGTATGTGCAAACTAGAGCCAAATTTTGTTTGGAAACATGCTTAGGATTTTAAGCTCAAAAGAAATAGGATTCAGGTACTCCCAGCCATAATTAATACAAAGTAACTCTGTAATAACCAGCTGATTACCTCTCATATATGGAGGGAAGGAAGGAAGGAGGGAAATTTAATTATCCAGAATTAATGCTTCCACTAAAATTGAACTAGTAAGTTAATCTGTTTACTGAAAGGTTATTTTTTTAATTTATTTAAAATATTGTTTATTTAAAAGACCCACACTTAAAACCTCAACAAAGAAATATTTCATAAATAACATAATTCAAAATACATCTCTATGGAGCATATTTAATAAGTGGTACAAGTGCAAAACCAACTTTTAACAGAAAAATTCTTTTTTACAGGAAGCATTTCTATTTTCATTATACTTAAAAAAAAAAGCAAATTAAATACAAAAAAGCTCAAAATGTTTAGTGAGGGTATTCAAACTCATTCTAAAATAGAAATGTACTGTAATAATGCCTAGTTAAATATACCTTTTGACAAGAACCTACAGGGTTGCTATTACCTGATAGTTGGGATTATCTATCATAGGTGCTTTCCATTTTCCTTTATACTTGGGGTTATTCTTCATGGGACGCACCCAGTGCCCACAGCCTGGTGTAGCCTCACACTTTGGATTAGGGATCTGAGGGGCTTCCCACTCCCCATCCATTTCTTCATCCCTACAGGAAAACAATGAAATAAAGTCACAGACAACTGACTTGAGATCAGACTGGTCTGAACAGCAGCAGTCAGTCTGAAGTTAAGCACTTACTAAACCAAGTTCTTACCAGTCCTTTGGTTTTTTTGCATGAGGGTCTGGAACATACTGTGGTTCATCATCAAGCCATCCCTCGGGCTTAACAGCATCAAGATCTTCTATTTTGGAAGGCTCATCTTCATCCCTTCAATTACACACAGGTTAGAAAATACAGCAGCCTGTCTTTGAACCAATGTTCTGCTCAGAGGACTGTAATTGGCAGGAAAGGGATGATGTTCAAAGGCACAACAGCATTAGGCACACAGATCATGAGGATTAGACATCCAATTATCTGTTTATAAATATCTGAATTATATTTACATTGTTTCAAAGTACTACTTAACCCAGAAATTGCTGCCATCAACTGGCAGGTGTCAGTCAGGTCTTCCCATTAAATTTTTCCCTCCTATTCCTAAGTTGCTGCATTAACAGCAGTTCACACAGAAGGAAGTAGAAATCACTGAATGTAAATTAAGACTATAGGGTAAAAAAGAAACCAACCCTCTTCCTAATCTTTCACCTACAGTAATCCTAGTTATTAATCATAACTATGGAGGGTATAAAACCCAGCAAAAAGAATAATTTTTATTTCTCTCCTTAGAAGACCAGATCCTTGTACCCACCTCAATTATGTTTTCAAACTTTAATGCTTTCAGTAGCAAAATTTCTGCCAACTGTCATTAGCAAAAACCCAACACAATACCAATGAAATCTTTCAAATTAATAACCTGAATGTAAAAGGTACTGTAGAGATAAGAATCTTCTCCTCACCAGTCATCTGGTTTGACAGCATTTGGATCAGGTATTTTTGGTCTCTCATCCCAGTCATCAGGCTTCTTATCACTAGGATCCTCTATTTCTCTGGGAGGGTTTACTGGAGGAATCATATCCTCAAGGAGACTTCCTTTGCCAACAACTGA
Organism: Chloroceryle aenea; assembly: GCA_013399075.1. Classification (NCBI taxonomy): domain Eukaryota; kingdom Metazoa; phylum Chordata; class Aves; order Coraciiformes; family Cerylidae; genus Chloroceryle; species Chloroceryle aenea. Next base: position 73,988 of record VWZY01003041.1, read on the forward strand.
TTGGTCAATTAACATTTCAAATGTATCATCTGGTTTCAGCACTAAACAGAACAAATTTGTATTAAAGAAATAGGGAAAGCATTTGAGTAACAAATACCTGTAACCTGTAAAATAAGAGTTTTCCAAAACCTACCACTTGGCCAAGGTCTTGCTGTATGTATTAGTTTATTTTAAACCACAGTCAATTAAGACAAACCTCTACCCAAAAGACACCTCTGCTATCAAAGTACAATTTCACACCTGAAAGCACAGGAACACAAGAACTGTGTCAGTAAAGCAGCTGGAGGCCCATCAAAGCAGTAGTTTTCCTCAGATCTAAATCTTTGCCAGCCATTTCCCTCAAATGCCAGACTGCAAACACAGAAAGTTCTCTTCAAGTGTAACTGAGAAGCCAGGGTCACAGAACCGAGCAGTGTCAGAGTCAGTAACAGACTTTGTACCCAGATCCATTTGTCAGAACCAGTGAGCACATCTGTAAGTGCTAAACAAGCTCTTCAAATGTCCATTCAACACAACCAATATGATTATTTCAAAGCAGATTTATAAAGATGGGTGATGAAAAACAGAGTCAGTCTTATAATGACAGTTTGCTAGTATGTAATGAAGCTCTTGTAGCCTAGAAGTTTTCCATGGTATTAAAATATCTATCTAAACATGCAAAAATTAACCCCCTGTATCACTTTAGATACAGTAAATTCATTTTAAACCTCTGTTATCAGTCACATAATGCATTAGAATCACACAGCTCTATGAAGTCTATTTGAATAATTAGAATAAATGCAATTCAAGTTTAAGTATTTTGGAACCTAACAGTCCAAATACAGGAATGTGTGCATTCCTTTACCACAAGAAGAGTCTTTCATCTCTTACACTGTTCCTTGGTACAGAAAGGGATGTCACATGAATTAAACCCAGCCCATTTTCCTCCAGAGAACACGGTACCACATCTGTTCACCCACACTGCTGAGGATGCAGCTGTTACTGAGAGCTCTTAAATCTGCAGCATGCTGCCCACCACTGCCCTCCACGTGTTAACTGAGTTCCCAGTAACTCTGATGCTCTCCCAGAATACTGGATGATTCTGTGTCTTTTACAATTTGACTGAAAAAATATTTTGATTGTAATAAGTACTCAAAGTATTAATCAATTCTTCACACTAAAGGCTGGCCAGGGCTGATATGTTTTTTCCTGTACTTGAATATTAAACAGCAGCATTTGAACACCACTTTTATGTCCTGCTATTAAGCTCAGTCATTAAATCATTTAAGTCCAGTTATTAAATCACTGAAGCCCAAATCATTAAGCAACCATCCCTTAGAATTAACAGACTATAACAAACAAAAAAGCAGACTCAAATGCAAAGCTTCAGAGGGCAGAAGCTCATTTTGAATCTCTCCTTTCCATTTTCAACTTAAAAGAATTAAACAATACCAAGAGTATAGAGATGGGTCTTCTTGTCCAAATAGAATTTTTTTAGGTCTACATCAGGTCGTTTTGCATGTTTTTCATCATAGTCTCCAGTTCTAGGATTCTTATGTCTCATGATAAAGTGTAGCTTGTAATCTTCTCCACATTTATCTGGTCCAAACATAATAGTATAAGGTGTTTTGTCAAAAAAGTATTCCTGTAGAAGTAAGAAAGCTGAGCATGTGTTATACCGTACATTTTATGAAGTCATTTTGGGTACTACTTTTCCTTGATGCTGGGGCATATAGCATGGTTACCCATTTCTGAAAGGCAGCAGAAAACCAGTAGGGTAAATTATAACAGTCTGCTTGAGTTGCTGGGTGCTCCCTGCTCTCAGGGAATGCACTAACTGCAGAGATCACTTAAGCCTCTTTGAGGAAAGACTAATGTATTTATTTAGACCTCACACTCGCATTAAGTGGAAATGCCTGTCACAAATCAAAGCACCCTGATATCTATAGCCTTCTACACACTAAAACTTGGAAAGGAACTAGTTACTGCTTTTCATAACAATTTTGGTTTTCAGTAAAGAGGAAACCCAGGATATCATTGTCCAGTATTTTATCAGTCTTCCTGCTCCACATGAAATAACAGGAATAATAAATAACCCTGAAAATACCAGCTATAGTTCTTCTCCTTCAGAGGATGTTGCCTTAAGCTGTTTAGATATACCACTATTCATCAACTACTTACATTATTTTTGTATTTGGAATATGCAGTATCCTGCAGATTTATAGTCTTAAGCAAACAGCCTGATGGAAAAAGACCAATTGATTTCTGGAACTTTTATTCTTGAAAGATATATTCTGACATAAACATATTGCTTGAAATAAGTCTCTATTTTTAATTTGGTTTTGTTTGCAAAGTACAGCATTTTCACTCTGTGCACTACAGAAGTGCATGTATTTTAAGTTTGATCCTTTTAACAGTATTTAACTGTCTTAGGAAACTGTCACTGATAAGAATTAACAATAATTAACTGACTACTCTCATAGCAATAAGCATATATACAGCACTGAGGCATGGCCAGTTTTAAAGCTGAAAATAAAAAAGCAACAAACAAACCCAACAACAAAACAAACAAACAACAGAAACAGAGAACACTGAGTCTTTCAGGTGCTCTCATCACACAGCCAGTGAAATTCCCTAAACAGTAAGGGATGACCCATGAGCCAGGCCAGAAATGGGCAAGTTCTGCATGGGGTGTCCTCTAGTTCACCTTCTAGTAAGATGACAAATACTGCAGAAGTAGTTTCATGCTGAGTATCTTGGTCTTAAACCACCTTTTAAAATGCAAACCTTTTCAGTTTTACTGTAACACTGTACACAGATTTCCATCACGAGAGAGGTCATAGCTTTACTCACTTCCCTACAGTCTGTATTCTTAATACTTTCCTGCTAGCACTCAAGTTATTGGAGCATAAAGTGCTCACTGGCATGTAAAGGTTAGGAAGAAGGAAGTTGCAGCAAAGCTTTTACTCATACATCACAGAAATGCTTACAACCAACTTCTTGCAGAGGTACACATTATTCCTTACATCTCATGAAGGGTCTTGCAGTTAAGAGGCTCTTCCTGACCCCAGGTTTGCAGGTCAGATCAAGCAATGCCCTGAGCCTCTTCCAAGCATTTTGCACATACACAAAGCACCACACTTCACTGTGTAGCTGCTGAAATATTACAAGTGGAACAAGCAGTTCACGTGTGCCAGAACTGAGATTTGCCTATCAAGAAATGAGCCAGAAATCCCTTATTGCATTGTCACAGTAAGAAAGAGCTTGCAGACAGGTTTGGAAAGGGAAAGCAAGTTCACATCAATATATTGAGAAATAATCTACAAAACAGGCCAGCATACTGAGGCACTTACTAATTTTTCCTGCTTAATCATTCAGACCTCTTCCTGGGAACACAGATTCTCCATCACAAATGGTGGCCCTTTCTAAAATGCCATGTTGTGTGTCATGCAGTAAAAAAACTGTTTCACAAGTTCTAAACTGAGATTCTATGGTTTCTCTTATTGCAGAAAGTCAGACTACAGAGATACAAAAGTCCTTTGTCCTGGATATAAGATATCACTCGTGCAGAACAGAGAGGAGTATTCCAAATCACAGCAAAGTCTTCATTTCACCTTCTGAAATGCACATTTTGAGATTTGTGTCACTACAGACCTACACAGCATACAGGTAGTCTGTAACTTGGAGTAAGTTTCAGCAAAATAAACAGAACTTATTGTAACAATAATGATATAAAAGAGTCAGCCAGTAAAAGAAATGCACAACTCCAAGGGTTTTGTGTATATATAATCAACTAAGTGTATATTATTAGGTTGCCCAATCTTTAACTTAAAATACTTGGGAAGCTATTAAGAATTTAGAATGCTTTAGGAATTCACTTTTATTGATATTTCACATGAAGAATGATCCATTCCTCACATGAACAACAGATAGCAGATGTTAAGTAAGAAGACATACCAGATTCAGGTCATCACTGCTGGAGAGAAGTTTAACATATGCACCACCACAGTCAATTCCTTCTTGAAAGTTCACTTCATACCTGGGTAAAGAGCAAGTTAAAAAAAAAACAAAACATGCTAAGTATCAGGCAAGTACAACCCAATTTCTAATCTGCTGTTCTAATGATGAAAACAGAAAGATGGTGTATTAGTCACTACTGTCAAAACACTTCTACAGGACTGAGGGGTTTTAGCTGCCACACAAGCTAATACAACAGCAGTATCAGTCAACAAATGCCACAAGGGAAAATGCCACTGTTGGTATCACCAATAAGAGAAGTTTCAAGGTGGTATTGACCAACATGCAAACACCAAGGTGAAGCAGAAATGGGAAAGAGTTCTAGGAAGTTTGTGTCATCTTTGAAAGTGCCTGCATGACACACTGAATTCAGCCAGAGGAGTCCTCTGGATATGCCTGCAAGCACAACGAGGTGAGTGTGAGTATCAGCAGAAAGCAGTCGTATGGCCCTAGTGCTCAGCACCCTAGCTGCTTTTATGGGGCTACACAGAAGTGATCTGCAAGTGGAAAAACACTGGACTCAAATGACATAGGATTTAGATCTTTTAGAATAAGACTGACAATTAATTGGCTTTTTCAGCAATTTTGTAAAATATTACATTTCTGTCCAACAAAAGAGTTTAAATATCACTTCTTAACACTTGTACTACAATCTTGATTACTAAATCATTCATTCTTACAGTTCTGACAGCTCTGGGTAGGTCAATGCTGTACTAAAGCAAATATTTTCCTACAGGGATTCACATAACTTTCTTGAGTTAAAGATTTTGACACAAATAAATATCAAGAGAAAAATCTGAGGGATTACTTACTGAACAATCAAAGGTTTATTATCAAAAATAAATTCTTTTGTTAGCATAGCTGATATTGCATGATGCTTTGCCACCGATTTTAACACCAATCCTCTGTCTCCAGGCACTGTGTTTTCTTTCAGCTCTTCTACTTCCCACCTTCCTAAAACACACACACAGACAGAGCCCTTGAAAAGAACGTAGGCTGAAGTAAAGAAATCATAACCTTGCTGAAAGCAAAGAGTTAACCTCAGATAAAGACTGCTTGCTGAAGTAGGGAAGAAATCCTGACACCTGATGCCAAAAGGTAAACAATAATCATCCCATTGATTACTGGTAGTACTACTGCAGATACAAAACATAACTTAGGTCCAACTCACACTTCTCCAAACTACTCTACAGCACTCAAAAAATAAAATTAATTAATTCACCGTGCACAAATTTGCTGTTGCTCACATCTTTCTATCAAATCAATGACAGAATGTTTCAACTGGCACTTCTCAGGAATTAGAAACCACAAGAGTTCCAGCTCCACAGTTAGATAATCAAATGAAACCTGCCTCATGCCAAAGATCCATCTAACCCAATGCTCTGGCTCAGACAGCAAGGAGGAAAGAAAGCTTGGGGAAAAAAGTGCAAGTAGTTCTAACAACAAGAAGAGACAAGATTTTTCTTTATTCTTTTCCCAAGCAGCTGTTTCTACAGCAGTAAAAAAAAAAAAATCTGTTTCATAACAGTTACAGCCAAAAGAGAAAATTATCAAAATCTCAGTTTGATGTGTAAACTGGAATTTTCCACCTACAAAAAGAAAAGCCCACTCTCACATTTGACCAGAAGGCATTCTCAACTAGTTCTAGCCAATTAAGATAATGCTAGTTTTCCATATTTTAAAGATGACACATGTGTGAAGTATATATTATTCTCCACTCTTCTCAAATCTACAAGAAGACTTTCATATTCTGTATCTGTATCTTTACACTGTGGTATCCCACAATGCCTAGAGGAACATAAAATATTCTCCAGATTTTAGGTTTGCTCCTGCCATTGTCACATCAAAAGCACTAGAGCCAAGGCACTGCCTAAGTTACAGACACCTGTGTGGTTCTTCCCCTCCTGCTTGAGTACAACTGGAATAGTTCAGGACAAATCTGATCACATGGGAGATAAAGCTTCCCTCCCTCCAAGTCAGATTTGATGTTAAAGACAAACAAACAAGCCTACAGCTTTAGAAAGACAAGATTATAAATTCTTCAAGGCTGGGAAAAGTGCAGTTGATTACACATGTGGACAACATCCAAACAAGAAGGAATCTAAAAGGATAGATGTATTTTCTCAGAGATTAGCAGCACAGGTTAACTGGTTTCTCCCAGGAACAAACACAGTATCTTTGCAGGAAGTATAACCCAAGAAGCAAGGTTTCACATCTCATTTTCAGGATAATAGTCATTACATCACCTAACATTTTTGTCATCTAGGTTTTCAAATTTCAGTTTGGTGTACTTCTCAAAGAGGAACAGAACATCAGAAACTATATAGTGGAAGTAAACATTAAAACCACTTACCATCATATTTAGCAATGTTGTCATCTGTGTCTTCTTTCTTGGTTTTAGACAACACCCACCTAAAACAAAACATGCACTCATCATTGAGCTATCTATGCAAGCTGTATTGACCACCTCAGGGAAACTGTGTGTAGGTAAAAGTGTCCAAAAAACAAATGCAATTATGCACTGAACAGATTCCAAATGTACTGCATGCATGCAAGGGATCCCAGCAGGGCAAACAAACTCCTGAACTTCCTGATATTATGAACAAGGCAAACTCAGATTATCAATCACCAAAAAGAAACACACATGCCCTACACACAAAGTCCTCCTTTGGAGGAAACAAAAAGAAAAGAAAATAGAGTAGTTCACTCCTCTGGTCATACAGTGGTTCTATCCTGAGCCATGCACAGGAATATCTTAAACCAAGGGTCGCTGAACTCTTCGTTGTATCAACTACAATGCTACATTCTCATGAATAATTGTGTGGAGAACTATTTCATTCACTCTGAACTCTGAACTATTCTCTGCATGGAATATTTCTGGGATGAATACTTCATCTTTTCTGGTTGAATTTTGGTCAGATTTGTTCACTGTTAACAAAGATGCTGGAAAAGCTCCATGCTATAAATGGCAAACTAAATCCTTGGTCTACCAGGAGAAAGACCAGCAATGAGAAAAAACAGCTCTCAAGTCACATGGAAGATTTTCAAGGCCCACTCTCAAAAGAAAGGCAACATGCTGCTTTCTTCCTCATACACCTTGGTGCCACAGTTGTTGTTCTTATGTAAGTTCTGTACAGCTAGACCAAACAATCCCAAGCATTGTAGCTAAAGCTTTGAGTATTAGATTTAGTAGGAAGACTAATCTTTAAACAGATCTTACAGAGCTAGAAATTGGCATGAATGGTATCATGGAAGAACCCAGTTGTTTGCATTTGTTAGTTTTCAGTTGTTTGGGGTTTGTGTGTTTGTTTTGATGTTGATGGTTTTTGTTTGGGTGGGGTGTGTTTTGTTTCATTGTTTGTTTGTTAGTTTGTGTGGGTTTGGTTTGGGGTTTTTTTGTTGGTGGTGGTTGGTTTTGTTTGTAGTTTGTTTGTTTAAAAACAAAGCAAAACACAACACCACCATTTTCAACTCCTCCATTCAATCATTTTTCCTGTCATGAGTAGTACTGCTTTTGTACTGCACTTCTTAGCATTTAGAAGAGAGGTATCATTAAGACAAGTGATACACTGAAGATGAGAGCTTAACTTATTTCCCTTCTACATTTGGTCTAAATATGTAAGTAAGCAAATATGAAAGAACAGAATGTGAATAACAACAGACTAGTATGGAGTAGCCTGACTCCCCTGTAACTCCACAGAGAGAACAGTTTAAACTATTGAAAAGAGGGAGGAAGAGTCAATCTTACACCTGGCACCGTGTTACTGTTTTTAAATCGTGTGTTCTCAACAGACATCCATGTCTAATGATAGCATATCCTCACTCCTGCAGTTGATAGGAAATAAAAGAGAGGCTGCTTTAAGTTCTACCACAATCAATGGATCGTGTTGCACCTCCTTCCACCTCTCCACCTGGCTCTTCGCAGCAGACTTAGTTTTCTGTTCCATCAATTTTAGGAACATATAAAGCCACCTTTTCTCATGAGTCTTCATAAACGAGTTAGCTCTTTTGTTTAACAACATAAAAATATACCTGTAACAATACCTGATTTGTCATTAAAAACCAGAGACTGACTCTGAAGAGGAGGAGTGTGCTACTGCAGTGTAATGGCTCCACACTTCACCTTGCAGCTAGTTAAGCTATTTAAGCTGAACAGGCTGTATCTTTAAATTATATTCTCTTTCTTAATGCACACAACCTCAAGAGTTTATTAAAAGCTTCCTTAAAACACAAAAAATAGCAATGTACCTGAAATGTTAACTGTCTGGCTTAACATTATGATGTACCTGGAGCAAGCATTACCAGCCTTACCAACTCTAACCCCTGTAAAGATTAATGTTTATAAAGACACTAGCAAAAAAATGCATACAGAGTACGTCCTGCCACTCTAAGTTAAACTGATGAAAGTAAAAGCTTGTCATTTTTAGGTGTAAACTTACCCAGCCATCAGTCCATCAAAGGTTTCTGTAAAATACACTTCCCCAGTTGGCTTTGGAGTCTGGTACACAACCTAAGACAGGGTCAGAGACACACGCTGGCATAAATTACAATTTCTATTTGAAATACACTCTCATACATCCAGAAGTAGTCCACCAGACAGAGCACCAGATTTTGCTCATTAGAAACATCCTGCAGCACAAACCACTCTTCCTTGCCCCTCCACGCCCCTCTCATTTTTACAGTCTGGGCACATCCTTCTAGTGGTGAGCAATTTCACATCTGGGAATTTTAAAAACTGCTTCCTGTGTTCCAAGCCATAACTAAAGCACTGTTACCCATCCCAAAACCCCAGAAAATGTACTGAACTGGTGCCAGTTCTTTGCCTCCTCCCCATTTCTTTCCATACATGCCATCCATTCTTTTATTTTCCTGCCTTCTTGGCACATTACAGTTGGGCTACACAGAGAAAAGAGAACAGTGAAAAAATAATTCATAGTAGATGTGGGCAATATTAACAAAGCACAGAGTAACAAATGCAAGAAGACTGTCTGCAAATAATGACAATGCCAAAAGGCAGCTGTGACTGGTGAAAACAAGGAACAGCTCTAAAGTCAGTTTCTCAGTAAGACTGAGATTCTCTAGAAATGGCATGCTAGGGCTTCCATCTGTATCTAGACTGAAGCACTAACTTGAAAAACCCTCTCCATAACTCCCCAGTGCAGGCAGAAGGTCTGATTTTTACACTTTGGCACAGAGGAACCATGTGATGTTTGTCTGACATGTCAGATGCAGCAGCTGAAAAACTCAAAACTGAAGGGTTTGACACTCAGCTGTCAGCTGCGTGTTAACTCGTTCTTTTTCAATGTGTTTGTCCACCAGTTTCTCCACTAGTTATGACTATGTATCTTATATAAGCCAAGCTTTAACTAAAGACTTCTGTAATCTTACTTCTAAGGGAGATTTATCTCTGTCAGCATCAGCTTCTTGAGACTGTTTGTCAAAATCCTCCACTTCAACATCTGCATCCGAAGTGTCTTCATTTTCAGTTTCTGCAGTCACTGAGCTAATTATCAGGACACCCAAGCACAGCCAGTCCCACTGGAAGTGCATCCTGGTTACCTGAAGAACTGAAAGTTTGAAATGTTAACCATCATTGCAAGGATATTAGCAAGGATATTAGCTCACTGCCATCAATTTTACCCCGGGTTTTATCTCCAAGAGAAAGTCACATCAAAATAATGAGAAGTAAAGATGGTGAAGTATTGTCACTGTAGTATTTTAGTCAAGTGCTGTATCTTAACTTGAAAAACTTCACAGTACACAGCCTGACTCAGGTTCTTTTTCCATTCCCATTGTCACTACAGAAGTGCTGGCAGCCTGTTCCCTTATCTCGTCAGGGCACCAATCTGGGAAGAATGTGACTGCAGAACACATACATTTTTAAGAACTTAGACTGCTCTTTATTTTTCTCATTCCATAACAATCTGAACAAGCAATCAAACTGAATCAGTCTCTACAGCGTAGCAAAAATAATATCAATTTCATTAGGGAGAAGAAAATTGATAGACTCAGGACATAGTATCCAGTGGTAGAGCTACTCACTACTGGCTCTTCTTCCACTGTCTACACTTAGAGGAGTGCAGAGTCTGTATCAACTCAAGCTGTTAGCATCAAAGAAAGTGCAAGACTGGTTCAGAAAACATGTTCTGTTTCAAAGTCATCCAATAGCACAAAGGTTTAAGCTTCAACGCAAGTATCTTTCTGATTTCAGGGAAATCTAAACATTTTTAATCTGTGTGAGTAGGAACATGAACAGCAGACACCTACCCCAGTCTCACGTCTAACCTCCAGCAGGAAAGAAAAGATTGTTGCCTAGTATTTTTTGCTTGACACCTGTGCCATACTAATCCAGTTCTGTAGGAGAGGATCATCCGGGTTGGAGCCATGTAGTATCAAGCACGTGCCTGTGCAAGTTTATTCAAGGGTCTTATCAAAAATGCTTCCTTCTGTCCTGTCCTCTCCTCCCCACAACTGCAACTACATTTACTCATGACCCTTTCACTTCCAGCACCTCAACATGGCAAACAAGATTAGCAGTGACTGTGGTTACCATAGGAGCAAGAATAACCAAGAGCCTTTCTGCAACTCTAAACATTGAGCATTATCACTGCCAGAGGCAGTGGAGGGGTCTGTGAAAATATGAGTTTCTAGTCTCAGACCAGAACTTTACACTGCACATTTAATTATCTCTAAAACCTACTGAACTCTCCTAATTAATATATGGAGACCCATAAAACTGGATTGGACTAGATCCCTGGAGATCCCTTCCAACCTCCACCATTCTCTGATTGTGACAATTCCATCGACAGAACTTCAGACCTGTAATTTTAGGCTTAATTTTTTCATAGCTTGGTCACTCTTCACCACGGGAACACAGGCAACTATAGCACAGCTACACATCAGAAGAGACCTTTGGGCCAGCAGTACTACTGCGCAGCATGCTCTTGGGACCACCAACAGTGCTGCAACAGGAGCATAATATTGCACCTCAAGTAACAAGCCACTGCTTCTGAGACACGTACTAGCATCCAGGAAAGACAACAGGCGTGAATGGAAAGAAAGCCCTGGCTGGATATTAAAATGTACCCCCCACGAGGGCAGGTGAGCCATGGTCCTAGCTGCCCAGTCTGTCCTTGTGGTTTTACAGGACTGAATAAAGCCCTGGCCAACTGGACTGGCCTTTGAGCTGACCCTGCTGTAAGCAGCAGGTTGGAGGCCTCCTGGGAGCCCTTCCCACCTGATCAACTTCATTTCTCCAGAGGGTTGTGTATCAATCTTCAGACCTCTGCATCGTGGTTTGTTGGTTTTTTTTTCATTTCTATTATTAAATTAATAGCATTGTTATTCCACTTGATGCAGAACTTAATAGAGGTCAAGATCTTTTAGATTATCACTAACTTTTCCCTGGATTTTGAAGGGGGTAATGCCTTTTTCATGAAGCTCTCAGCATCCTGCGTTCTCGAGCAGAGAGGGAACAGGACTGCTATTAACAGCCTTTCTCACGCAGAGGTCTAAAGCTCCTGCATCCAGTACCAACATGTGGGCTTTCCCTAAAGCCAAACACCAATTCCACCCAGGGCAACAACAAATGGTGGCTTTCCTCACCCTTTCTTCCACACAGTACCAGGGGCTGCCTGGTTCCACCCCCATATACCTGCATTAGCAATCACCCCGACCAAAGACAGCATTCAGCTGTAACTCACCCACGAAAAGCACCCAGGAGTTCTTACACAACTTTTAATTTTTCTTTTATTTTGTGTGAAAAACGTACTTTCTTATCTCTAGCTAAAGTCCTAAAAGCAGCACACGGAACTGAATGCTAACTGTGTAATTTCACAGTTCCTCACCCCGCAATGCCTTATTCACACAGGTGCTTTTTCCAGCTCTTTTTGTTGCTAGTTGGAGTAAATACCTCGGGAAAAGATTATTGTCAAGAAAAAAAAAATAAAGAGGAAAAGAAAAAGCAGTAGCTTGAGTCAATCGACCGCTCGGCGTTCAGGCAGTGCCCACACCGAACCCGCTCCCCGCATTTTGCGGACACCGCGATGAGCGGCCCCGGCCGCCCCCGCTGCACAGCCGCGCGTAACCACGGGGGCCGCGCTGCTCCGGCGGGGTCTTTTTCTTCTCCCCCGGAGCGGGGCC